>CM019754.1:31464162-31644740 GCA_009761765.1 Phenacoccus solenopsis | reverse complement strand
GAAAGTAAAAATATCCGCCATCGTCTGCATGACTGGCTTCTGAAAAATAATTTTAATGATTATTAATCGCACTGAAAGTGTGCATGTAACCTTTTTCTTATCTCTGAAAATATTACTCATAATTAATCTCTAATATTAGGATTTAATTACTTTTCACAATATCTTTTTTGATGACATGTCTCGAAAAAATTTGTTCTTGGTAATTCATAGGACTATCGTGGTCAAAATAATACACGTAAACTGGAGCTTCGACGGGATTTTTTGAAACTGAATCTAACCAATCTTGCCATTCGCAGTACCATATATCAGTGTATATCTAGGAGAAGAAAGTTGCAAAGTTATTTCTCATTATGCACCTATAAGTTAAACGTAGAAGACAATAGATACCCATTAATGAAAGGAGTTGGTTAGTCATTGATACGTATTTATGCCATTTTATAACTAAATAGAAGAAAGTCACTTAATACTTTAAATGAGTCGTCACTCTTCAATCCATATCAATACGTATAAGTACCTAATTATATGATGAGTATCGAGTAGGTACCAATACAAACAAAATGTTACTAAAATGTTGTTTGTACTCACATTCATAACCTCCTGTATTAACGTTTCATTGGCCTCCTTATCACCTAAGTAGAATTCTTTAATTTCGCGACTAACTGTTTTTATCATTTCGTCGCTCATATTAAATATCCACATATGTTCTCTGATTGATTGTTCGAAATTCGTATTGATCACCTCATATGGATCACCTAGAAAGTGAATAAATAATATTTCATTTTGATTAAGGAGATCTGCTGATTAATTATACACATAAATAATGCATCAGTACCTATAAAAGCCATTAGTCCCTCGGCACCAGATACGCTACAAATTAGTGGCATTAACGGAGCTGTGTTGACTAGTTCCCTTGGTGAATGTGGTAAAAATGCATTTTCTGGGAATATTTCTTTGGTTGGATAAAATACACAAGAATCACCTCTTATTCTATCAGTCTACAATATTATCAATGTTTAGAAAATTAGTGAATAAGTGCAATGAACATCTATGAGGCTTATAATAGCCAATAGGTCTACCTGTTTAAAGTCTGTGATATTTACCTTCACCGAACGTTCTCGGATAGTAAGGAAGCCCATAAATAACGTCATTTCATCCTGTTGTCTTAAAAAGTCAAGCAGCTCTTCCTTAGAACTGCCTTCGAATTTCAGTTCTTTGCCCAGTTCAAATGCCCTTTCGATATGATTAGTTTGATAGGTCCAGGTTGGATTTAATCCATAACCGCATTGCATTATTCCTTTTTGAAATAAGCCTAAAAACGTACTACATAGAATTACCAACATACCTATGTAGATTGAATTTTCTCAAGCAAGTAGCAACAATGTAAATAACTATAATAAAATCAGTTGGTATGATTATAAACGGAAAAACTGATCCAACTTGCTAAAGAGGAGACGAAGGATCAGTTGTTTACATGATAGAACAGTATTTCCGTTTCCATCATTTCTTGAGTATCCAATCCATTTAACCAAGTATAGGTAACATTGTGAACGATAATGAATATTTTTTGCTTTAAAGAAAAAGAGAATCTCAAAAGTTTCTCAATACTAAGAGGAATAATATGCCTAGAAAAATTTGCTCGCTTCAGATAAAGCCAATGATGAATTTTAGATCATTGTTAGTGTTACAAATTCGATTTAAAAATGTTTCTGAAATATTTGCAAAGTCAGCTTAATCTCTGTTGCTATCTGGTAATTGTATTTAGTTAAACGCACCTTTGGACATCGGCGACATGATGTGTAAATGTACATCACTAGCACCCGAGCTAACACCGTGCAGTGTTACATTATCAGGATCACCCCCGAAATATCTAATATTTTCTTGTACCCATTTCATTGCTAGACTTTGATCTTTTAATCCCATATTTCCAAGACAGTCAGGCAACTCCAAATTTAAAAATCCTACAAATAAGAGAATGAATGAATTCGTTTGTTATCACAACATACGAGTAGATGGAGTTATTTAAGCAAGAGAACTTACCAAATACGTTTAAACGATAGTTGAACGACACGTAAATGACGTCGTGGTGGATAAAAAAATCTGGACAGCCAAAACCAACAAAAGATGAACCACCCCAAGAACGCCCACCACCATGTATTTGCACTACAACTGGTTTCAATTTGCTTACATTTCGAGGTGCCTATTATGTAAGGTTTTACAAGCAATATAAATAATCTATAAACGTGAATACGATGAGAATGCTCGAAAAAGGACATACTTCGAGGCAAAAAACATTTAAGTATAGACAATCCTCAGAACCAAAAACCGTCCAGTGAAATGCAGAGAATTGACAACAATCTGATTTATGCTGAGAAGCATCTAAGGTGTCAGTCCATTTTTCTGCAGGTATAGGCTCCTGAAACAAGGCATGGAAAATTCAAATACATCGTACTAGATTCTTCATATCATATTCCCAATATTCATAAAATCCAGTGAGCTGTATGTTTACAGGATTTAATTGTTTGCGCAGGTAATATGGCAAATGAATCAGTTTTGTGACAACTGTCAAACAAACCTACATGATACCTATTATTCTAGTAGATTCCCTTAGGTGTTTTAATACCTTTTTATACTTTTCCATACTAGAGCTATCTATTCGAAGAACTGTAGCTTGTAATGTAGAAGTAATTCCAGTTGCAAGATCAAGCCCGCTGACTAGAATCCTCAAATTCACCTTACCATGCCTGGGCTATGCAATCAAAGTCACTCAAAAAACTCAAGCAAAAAATTTTCCAAACAAATTCTTAAACTAAAGAGAAAAAAAAATACAATTTATGATATAGGTAGTATATCTCAAAAGGAATTGAGGCATACTACCTAACTCTTGTGCTATTTCTCAGTTCTCCGCACTGAAACCATTTCTTATTTAGTTCTTCAGGGACTCTGTGTCAAAGCAGCTGTGGTTTCGGGAGCAAGCTTTGTAATATCGGAAAATCGCAACTCTAGTAATGGAAGTTTATTTCACTAGTCTCAAAGCACACTCTTTAGCTAAATTATCTATCCTTCCTTCAACAAAAATTTTTTTTCAATTTCTTTCCTTATCTTGGCCAAGAGTAAGTACTATATGTGGTATTACATTAATACATGAAATTCCTGTAGGGTTTGTGGAGTCCTGCTGCATCAGGTTCTTTCAGTGCTCTATTTAGAGTTCTAGAATCTAATATACAGGGAATAGAGTTGAGTGGTGATACATAAGTTGGCATTCCAGAGGGAAGTTTTGTTTACACTACTACCTTCACATAACTATGCATCAGCTATTATTATATCAGCCTGTGGTGTCGCTGATTCCTAGATAATGATAGTTGTAACGTATAATGAGCTATAAATGGCCAAGGTGCACGGTGCTGTCACCACCTATTTAAATTTAAACCAGTTCTTGGTAGAGCTAAACTGAAGAGTAAGTGAAAAATGACATAGTTGTGGCACTGTCTTGTTTTGGTTAAAGAAGGAAACAAATATTTGTCTAGAGCTAGATAGGAAAGAGTTTGAATGCTGATCTCTTTCCTGCATTATTTGATCTTATTGACTTTCTAAATGCAGCATTATATAACCTAGATGATATATATTTGATCTTGTCAGTAGGGGTGCAGGAATGTGACGCTTAGCAGATGTTATTAAACTTTCAACACATCAAAACAGTTATTACATTTATATCAGCTGATGCTCTAATAGATCCTCTGACTTGATGCAATTATAAATTTTTGGATACCATAAGCTACTAACAGCCAGAATTCGTGGTATAGTTGCACCACCCAGCTTAAACTGAAGTTGAAGCCTGGTAGATATTCAAGATATCATCAAAATAGGTACCTACATACACATTATTTTTATCTTAAAAACTGGTTTTCATTTGAAAGATTTAGTAAGTCAATATTTATAAAAATTCAAATATGAAAGCCTAAAACTTACCCTAAATCGCAGAGGTCCAACTGGTGGTTGTGCATAAGGAATACCGCAAAATTTATAATAGCTTACATCGGAATAAATTGATTTCCCTTTTGCTCCCCTTAATGTTCCATTCGGTATTGTGACTATGCAATCTAAAGCCTCTTCCATATCTATCAATCTTATAATAAAATTCCTCGAGTAGAATAATTTAAGGAATAGATATTTCTGTTTTCTTGGAGGGTAAGAAATATAACTAGTTGACCAACTACTTGAAGTAATCGCTACTTGACTGTGTACATTATCTATTGAAACACTTATTTGAAGGTAATATCCGCTGAACCTTAACGTAGGTACCTATAATCTATTAACTTGAAACGGTTAATATTCAGTTACGTAAACTGATAAACTTGACTATGTTTTTGGCACTACGTTCGAGAAATTTATATTTATTTCATTGCGCCATGTAGGATACACGTATGCGCGAAGAATTGGCCTTCTTTCAGGCGATAGTGTGAGAATTTCAGTCGCTTTTTCAAGTTCTTGAATTACCTATCTTCCTTAATGTAATAAAACTCAGCATAACACAATGAACAAATCTAATTATTCAACTTTACGCATGATTATATGTGTACTCGAACAACATTTTCAATAACAAAAATCAAATATAATACAGTTTGTAAGTAAAAAGGAACTGTTTTCCCCTTTAATCAGAGGCAATCATTTTTTATTAGACTATTTTTTCTCGTTATCTTTTATGTATGCCAATAAATTACGCCAAAATTCAACACGTTTTTCATTAATTTTACCACTAAAACTTTTTAAATCTTCGCCTATGTGCAAATACGAGGGATGATGAGGGTGGTACGATTGCCAGTGAATTTCTTGAATAGTTTCTCCATTTGGATTCCTGAAAAATAACGAGCATACAGCTGCAGATGATGAGTCAAAACTGTCTATCTATCTCCACGAAAAATTGATGTATACGCTCTTTACCCTCTCTTCGCAAAGTTTGTCAGTAATGTGCTTAAATTATGCACAACTTTTGATTCTTTAGCTCCAAAATTTGATCGATACAATTCTCCTTTCATCTGGCTAACAACCTTATAGTACGTGAAGTAAGATGTATCATCAGCGTGACAAGCCCCTGAAAATAATTATTAAGTATTTAAAAATGGATTAATTTTCAACTGATTAATCAAAAATACATATCAAGTTATGAGCATTTATTCTTCTAAATTACCACTCAATGAGTCTGGTGCGTTTTCAGCAAAACCTATTCTTTGATAATTGAATTCTCCGAAGAAAGCAAACTCATACAGGTATATGGGCTGAGCTAATGGATGTGTGGTCATGTAATCAAGCATATCGTACCATTCACAATACCACATATCAGCATACATCTATTGAAGTTATGAATACACAACCATAATGGAAAGAAAATGATATAGATGCAAGATACATATCTAATAAAATCGTATGATATACCAACATTAATAAGATCTTGAACTACTTCTTCATTGATATCCCTATTCCCAAAATAAAAAGAGCGAACTTCATTGGTCACATATTGTAATGTATCTTCTGTCATTTTGTAGAGCGATAGACCTTCACGAATCACTCCAGGAAAATTATTCTTACAAGTGATGAATGGCTTGCCTATATATTAAAACGGAGATGTATTCTTTCATCCATCTCTTAAAAAGAAAAAGAAAAAGATACTCGGCGATTATTACCAGCAAATGAAATTAATCCTTCTTTTTCCGCAATACTGCAAATCATAGGAATAGGTTTAACGGTGTACATCAGTTTCCTCGGTGACTCAGGCAAGAAAGCATTCCCTACCGTTGGATAAAATAAAATGGCTTCATACTTTTCTGGATTTTCCTGTGCAGTAGGTTAACAAAAATACATTCCTATTTATGACTTGCCATCACAGCCAATATTGAACTGCTTTACCATCTTTATATATCTCATCACTTTACCGACAGCTAAGGCAATGTGCTCGACATTTTGGGTTTTTAAAAATGAGAGCAAATTACGAGGGTTATTTCCATGAAAGTTCAA
Source organism: Phenacoccus solenopsis (assembly GCA_009761765.1). Lineage (NCBI taxonomy): Eukaryota > Metazoa > Arthropoda > Insecta > Hemiptera > Pseudococcidae > Phenacoccus > Phenacoccus solenopsis. The sequence continues at coordinate 31,638,731 of CM019754.1, read as the reverse complement.
TTCTTTACCCAGTAGAAAAGCTCTTCGTAATGACTCTTCGCGCTCCATATAGCCCCAGTTCGAATTCAATGCGTATCCACACTGTAGAATTACCTTATGAAATAACCCTGCAGTTTTTTTTTACAGACCACATAGTAAGAAATTATTATTTTAAAACATTGTTTATAAGTACCCACGATAATTTACCTTGAGACAAGGGAGACATCATATGAAAATGGATATCAGTCGCTGCTGAGCTGCTTCCAGTCAATGTAACATTGTTAGGATCTCCTCCAAAATATTTAATGTTATCTCTGATCCATTTGAAGGCCATTACTTGATCTTGTAAACCCATATTACCGCTACACTGAGGAATGCCGAGATCCAAAAATCCTTTTGAAACATATCTTGGTTTAAATTAGAATTAATAGTAGCCTATATTTTTTTCCAGACTCCTCACCCAAAGCGTGCAGACGATAATTAAAAGCTACCACTACAACATTGTGGCTTACGATGAAGTCTGGGTTGCCTAAACTTTCCCTCGAAGCAGATCCCCAGCTATTTCCTCCTGGATGTACAAGCACTATCACTGCTTTGAGGTCATTTATTTTGCAAGGTGGCTGTTGATGAAGAAACCGAATTAATCTACATTATGGTTTACGTGAATTTAATGTACAGTCTACTAGTATACCTCTGGTGTATGAACATTAAGATACAAGCAATCTTCTGAACCTTGAAGTATTTTAATGAAGTGAGAGTAATGGATACAATCCGATCTTTCCCTGGTCGCATCGAGTAATCCTCGCCATTTTCCAGCTGGTTCGGGTGGCTATTAGCAAATTTAAAGCATAACAAATTAAAAAAGAAAGGAAATTGAAACATGCAGTCATGTTCTACAAAATCGTTTTTATACGAACCATAAATCGCAATGCGTCTACCGGAGGTTTTCCATATGGAATTCCGCAAAAAGAGTAGCATGGCTTTTTAAACAACACAGTGCAAGTTTTAATTCCATACAACTTCCCTTGCGGTATGGAAACGATCAGATCTTCGTCCATTATTACAAATTGAAGTACTAATATGATAAAACATACCTAGTTGTATTTGTTGGTGGTTATTCTGATTGATCAAATTACTTATCGAATACAGAGCTCTTCAAACCTTTTTAGATTCATATTTCTTTTCATAAATCGTGAAATCAAAATATGGATAATCGAAATAGGTATATTACCTGCTAGGATTTTAAAAAGTTCCTTTTTTATACTTCGATAGTGGAATATGTCTTTACTATAACCAACGACGCACTACTGCCTATCTTTCCAAATTAGATGTCAGAACCAAACAATAAATAAGTCAGACGCAAGAAAATGTCTTTTTCTTATCAAATTGAATTTTTTAAGCAATTTATTGGAGAGGTTTCAGTGAACCGAAACCAAGTAATGTAAATACGTTATTCTGTATTACTACTCACAAGCATACAACCCCAGCATGGCATCGAATTTTTTCAGAAACGTCTAGTAAAGGTTGCTGCCTTCAGATAGTAATTTACAACTTGTGTGAACCCATCTTATAGATATGGTAGTAGGTTCATTAATATTCCAGAGCTTTCAAATTTTGTGGCAATAAAGCTAGCATTTTCTGAACCGGACTGCAATCTACTTGTACCCCATAGTCAACGTGGAAGTTTGATTTTCAACCTCAACTTGTTTTCAGAGAACTGCTGAAATTTGATTTCAACTTCTAGGTTGACATCGGAGTTAGTCTGAAAACCTTGATTTTGGATTGTTTAGACTTGACTCAGAATTCAAGGTCACGAACGGGGTCATTTGGAATAATCTTTGACTCCGACTCTGGAATCAACTGTTGGTATTTGAAATGCTCTCGAGATCAAGGACGGAGTCGTAGTAGAAAGGGATTCAAAATCTAGTTTAGAGAAATGCTTTGAAGTTCAACTGAAACTCCGAAGTCAACACTTCAATACATCAGATAAATACCTTCGGAGTCTGAGTTGAACTTTTGCAGACTCCAAGTCCTTGTTTTTTTTTTCATCACTCGTACACAGTATATATATTAATATAAATGCTTCGAGGTGGACTGGTCAAAGAGCAAGATTGAGGTATTTTCATTTTCAGTTTTTCAATACTTCCCGTTCGAGTTCTCTCCTATTGATTTTATTCCTAAATTGTTGAAAACTTGACTACAGCTTTGAAGTCAACACATGACTATGAAGTCAAACTGATGAAAAAAAATTAAAAGTTGACTCCAACCTTGGAGTCAATAAATTACTCGGATTTATAATCACAGTCAAATTTCATACATAACTTCAGAGTGAAAAGTTGAGTTAGAGTCAAATATCAGACTTGACTACGGAATAAAGTTCAAGCCAAATTTTTAATCGATACCGATCTTTGAGAAAATAGGTAAAAATGTTATTTTTTATTAGTTCAAAAATAATCAACAGCAGGTATTTATTTAAGAGAATGTAATTACACCATATATGGTACCTTTAAACTTTGGTGAAAGTAAAATAGTGGCTTATGAACTAATTTAGACCTAGTACTGTAGTAATGAATGTGCTTATGAGCATTTGAAATTTTAATAATGTCTATATATACGCTATACGTAGGTATATTTCCACGTGAAAAAATCCTGTCACTGTATGAAGTGGTAATTCGAAACTTCTTGAAATAAGAAGATAGTAATGATCAGTTATCGTCAATAATATAGTATTAGGTATAATCAGTATGCTGACGGTATTACTAGAAATAAACCATTATTGCTGTATTCATCGGGATGGTCGAATGTTAATATCTAATCATCTTATAAAAAACGTTGCTAAACTGAAATAATTCTGAGGTAACTTTATTTATAACTTATAATTTCAGAGCTTGCAGGTAGAACCAATGAATAAGCGATGAAAAACTTCTCAAGAACAAAAAAGAAAACAGTTCAATATCATTGTAAACATTTTATAATTCATCAAATGAATGAATCCGAAATAAGAACATTGAAAAATTCAGTATGCTGATAGGTGAGCAATATAGAACTAGGTATATCCTCTTTTTACAAGTTAGTTAATCATTTCAATTATAGGCACGATTTACTCTTCTTTTTTCTTTATGTAGGCCAATAAATTACGCCAAAATTCTACACGATTTTCGTTGATTTTACCATCAAAAGTCTCCAAATTTTCATCTACGCGTAAATAACATGGATGATTGGGATGATAAGGTTTCCAGTGAATTTTCTCCAAAGTTCCTCCATTAGGATTCCTAAAAAATTATATCGTCAAAAAGATGACACATGTTCATAAAAATTAGTAGTTATAATTAAGAATAAGTAATGTACCCTGTTTTCGCGAAATTCGTCAATAATGCGCTTAAATTACGTACAACTTTGGATTCCTTAACTCCAATATTCGATCGATTTTGACTCATTATTTTGTAATAAGTAAAGTAAGAAGTATCATCGGCATGACATGCTCCTGAAATAAAGCATCGTATAGCATTGAAATTTCTTACATCTAGCTCATCAGAAGGGCAGTACAATACTTTATTATAAGGTATGAATTACCAATAAATGTTTCTGGTGCGTTTTGAGCGAATCCGATCCTTTGATAATTGAATTCCCCGAAAAAAGTAAATTGGTATAGATATACGGGCTGAGCAGATGGCTGAGTGGCCATGTAATCGAGCATATCATACCATTCACAATACCACATATCAGTATACATCTGTTGAAGATGTGTAGGACATAACAATGAGTTCTATCCCATACGAAAAAATACTACTGTACTGCTCACCAGTGCTAAATAATAGAGAATTCCGCTCTAAATTTACTACGTATATTGGTAGCATGGTAGCGCAATGATGCAATTCTACATAAAAGTGGAGAGTAGTGCAGCAGTGTAGCACAGTAATGTAGTATAAAGGTGCGCCTTTTTTTCCTCACCTAAATGTGAAAAGGAAATGATGAATGCAGTGTCATATCATCATACCGCTACACCGTTGCGCCGTTGTACTATTATCCTGCTCACAAGTTAGTAGTATATTACACTATTATACCACCATTACCATGCTACCAACCTAGTAAATTATAGAGCAGAATACACTCTATTAATTAGCACATTTGTCGAAAATATATACTACTGGTTCCTGGTTGAGTACTCCAGTAGTAAAGTAAGTAGTATTTTTCGGCGTGGGATCACAACATGTATGTGGTACCCAAGCCAAGAACATTATTTTAATATGCATAATGCTAACATTAACAACATCCTCAATCAAATCTTCATTGATGTCTTTATTGTTGTAATAAAAAGAGCGAACTTCTTTAGTAACATATTGACACGTGCTATCGTCCATTTTATATGGTATTAAGGCATCAGCAATTACCCTAGGAAGATTATTTTTGCATACCACGAAAGGCTTGGCTGTGAAATGAATTAATAAGTATATTATTTCATTTCAAGTTATATTGTGAGCGAAGAGTATAATTATAATCAATGATGTGTAATCGTCTATTACCAGAAAATGCGAGTAATCCTTCTTTTTCTGCTATGCTACAAAGCATAGGTATCGGTTTAACTGTATATAATAATTTTCTTGGTGATTCGGGCAGAAAGTCGTTACCGAAAGTGGGACCAAATAAAATCGCTTCGTATCTTTCTGGATTTTCCTGTAGGATAGAATAATATGTGAGTAATACCTACTTGTTACATATATGTTTTATTCATTATATACGAGCAATTCAAATGACTTACTCTCTTTAGATATCTAAGAACTTTGTTAATAGCTTCGGTAATGTTATAAGCGTTTTGAGTTTTTAAAAACGAGAGCAAAGTTCGAGCCCTATTTCCTCGAAAATCTAATTCATGACCAAGCATAAAAGCCCTTCTTAGGGATTCTTCGCGAGTCATATAACCCCAGCTTCCATTCAGAGCGTACCCACATTGTAAGATTACTTTGTGAAATAATCCTGTAAATCGATTTTTGTTAAATGATTTACAGAATTACTCATCTATAGCAAGAGACACATCAGCATCAATATATCACCTTGAGACAACGGAGACATCATGTGGAAATGTACATCACATGCTGCCGAGCTGCTTCCAGCTAATGTGATGTTATTAGGATCACCTCCAAAACATTTTATATTGTTTCTGACCCATTTGAAAGCCAGTACTTGATCTTTTAATCCCATATTACCATTACACTGAGGAATACCGAGGTCCAGAAATCCTTCAAAAACATCACTTTATTGAAAGTTGAATTGAAAACCGCACACATACTTTGTTACTTTTGTAAGACTTCTCACCTAATGCATGAAGGCGATAATTAATAGCAACCACTACGACATCGTGGCTCACGATAAAATCCGGATTTCCAAGACTCTCTCTTGATCCCGATCCCCAGCTATTTCCTCCAGGATGTATAAGCACTATGACTGCTTTTGGATCCTTTATTTTACGAGGTGGCTGTTAAAAAGGAAAGCAAATTTTACTATATCAAAATAAACAATAAAATAACTAATCCACCAAGCAGGTCATACCTCAGGTGTATGAACATTGAGATATAAGCAGTCTTCCGAACCAAGAATTTCTTTTATAAAATGAGAGTAATGTATGCAATCCGACCGCTCTTTGGTAGCATTAAGTAAGCCTCGCCACTTTCCTGCTGGTTCTGGAGGCTGTTCGTGAATTTAAAATACACCAAATAAAAAAGAGAAACTAAAATCATACCAGCCAAGAGGATGTTTCATAGGAAAGGAATACTTTTTATACTAACCATAAATCTCAACCCATCTATCGGCGGTTTGGCGTAGGGGATGCCACAAAAAGAATAACATGCTTTTTTAAATAATATGGTAGTGGTTTTAATTCCATACAGCTTCCCTTGTGACGTGGAAACGATCAGATCTTCGTCCATCTTTAATATTCTAAATATTACATAAAATTATACGCACCCTTTGTATTTGTTTGAAGACCTTAATGATCAAATTAATGTAATGAACTCGGTCTTCTTCATCTTAAAAGGAGGCAACTAGATATGAAAATTACCAAAATTAAATATATACTGAATGATTTAATTTATAATTACCTATAAAGTTATAAACATTTTTTCAGCTTTGTTCATAGAGTGTGACATCAATGAAACTAAACCTACACAAACTTATCTAGATTGAATGTCCAACATGTACAATAAATAAGTAACAAGTAAAAAAGTCTTCGCGCCTTATCAAGTTACATTTTCTATACTTATTTATTATTCAAATTTCAACAGTTTGTCATATTCAATAATGAGTTACAATCAAACGCTTGAAGTAAACTATACCCATCATATTCTTGAAAGGATAGATGCTACTTATAAACAAAGTGTAGATTTTGCCTATTTTACATCTTAGAACAATCGGGTGGATATATGGTAAATAACAGAGCCAAGTGAAGGATATGAAAAGTTGAAAAATTGTGGACAAGTCTATAATTCATCGAATAAATAGAGCTTTATGAATATCTTATTAATCAAATAAAGTGATTAAAAAAATTCTAGCTTCGTATGAGGCAGTCTTTGATAATTATCTATCAACTTTCTCTTCATTTTCTTTTATATAAGCTAGTAAACCACGCCAAAATTCGACACGTCTTTCATTAATTTTAGTATCGAAAACTTTCAAATCTTCGTCAATACGCAAATAACATGGATGATTAGGATGGTATGGTTTCCAGTGAATTTCCTCAATGGTCCCTCCATTGGGATTGCTGAAAAAGGAATGGAAAAGAAGTTATAGCCAGTTCAAAAATTTCAACGTACGCATGTGAATACATAATTGAAAATATTCCTAACCCAGTTTTGGCGAAATTTGTCAATAATGTAGTTAAATTATGAACGACCTTGGACTCCCTAACACCAACCTGCATACCTAGTAAATCTCCGCGTAGAATGCTCATTGGCTTGTAAAACGTAAAATACGAAGTATCATCAGCATGACATGCGCCTAAAATCAATTATCGCATAATATTTTGGGGAATGTACTTGGTATAGATAACTGATGATAAAATGTGGTAATTATGAAGATACTTAACACTTTTCGTTCGCATTACCTGTAAGAATTTCGGGGGCGTTTGGGGCAAAGCCTGCTCTTTGATAATTGAATTCACCGTAGAAAGTAAACTGATACAGATATACGGGTTGAGCTAATGGATGTGTGGTCATGTAATCAAGCATATCATACCACTCACAATACCACATATCAGTATACATCTGTTGAAGATATAGGTACACCACCATAATGAAAAGAAAATGATATAGGTGCAAGATAACCTTCTATTAAAATCGTATCATATACCAACATTAACAAGGTCTTCAACTACTTCTTCGTTGATATCCCTATCTCCGAAATAAAAAGAGCGAACTTCATTGGTCACATATTGCAATGAATCTTCGGTCATTTTGTAGGGTGATAGACCTTCACGAATCACTTTAGGAAAATTATTCTTACAAGTGATGAATGGCTTGCCTAAAAAATAAAATGAAGATGTATTTATTTTACCCATCTGTTAAGAAGAAGAGAAGATACTCAGTGAATATTACTGGCAAAAGAGAGTAATCCTTCTTTTTCCGTAATACTGCAAATCATAGGAATAGGTTTAACACTGTACATTAATGTTCTTGGTGACTCAGGTAAAAAGGGATTTCCTATTGTTGGAAAAAATACTATGCCTTCATACTTTTCTGGATTTTCCTGTACAATAAGTTAACAAAAATGTATTCATTGCTTGTGATACCTAATTACCTACCATCATGATTTATCACTTATATTTTTTTACCGTCTTAATTTGTCTCATTACTCTCCCAACAGCTACGGTAATATCGCGTACATCTTGCGTTTTCAAGAACGAAAGCAATCTACGCACATTATTTCCTTGAAAGTTTAGTTCTCGAGCGAGCATAAAAGCTCTTTCTAGTGATTTTTCACGATCCATGTAAGCCCAGTTCGCATTCAACGCATACCCGCTTTGTAGGATTGCCTTATGAAATAATCCTGTATAGCGTTTTATTTTTATTATTATTTTTTCATCAGCATATACATATCTTTCTCACCATCATCGATGGAGGTCTTCGACCATGTAACCACTAAAGATGAACTGGTTTACCAATGCTAATGAAATGACCATGACACATCCAAGCAGTAAACAGCAAATATCCGAATTGAGAGCATGCGCAAATAATTGAAAAATAGGAGGAACATAAAGGGTATTGTCAGGCTTTCCAAGCCAATCGTCATTGGCTTTTAGCTTTAGCTAATTTTTTTCATTAGCTGAAATAAATCTGGCTATTGGCTGACCCGTCAAAATACTCGTTGTGATGTGTAGATGACTGTTGTTATGTTTCTCTGCCTGTTATTTATGTAGGAAAATCTAAAGGCTAAAAAGGAAATCAAAATGACGATTTTGGTCGTATCAATGAAAAAAATTAGAATATCATTGCCTTTTGGCTTCGAGCTATTGGTTGATGACTTTTTCATCTGTTGGCTATTGGCTATATTGCTGAAATCCCTTTGGCTACAATTAGCTATTGGCTTTTAGCTTTCAGCTATTGATTGGCTGGCGGGTATTGAACAATTGATGAGGTACTATGTTGCTACCTATGTTCATTTTACACAACATTCACTTCAAGTTCCCTTGTAGTGAGCGAAGTCCTCCTATTCATCAACGCTTTGCTCATGCGCAGTTGTGTTTTTGTCGGCTGATACTTTGATGTGTTGGTATCATTATTGCTTTGAAGTTTACATTCCGTAAATTAGTTCATTTATTACATGATCGAAGTCGGACGCAATCAGATTTACCTTGAGATAAGGGAGACATCATATGAAAATGAATATCGCTCGCTGCTGAACTACCACCAGCTAATGTTATGTTATTAGAGTTTCCTCCAAAATATTTAATATTATCTCTGACCCATTTGAAAGCTAATACTTGGTCTTCCAGTCCCATATTGCCTCTACATTTAGGAATACCAAGATCCAGAAAACCTTTAAAAAATTATCTTTGTTGGTGTGAAAAATGTAAAAATTAGATGGCTTTTGTACGATCATCTTTTTTCACCTAATGCGTGCAAACGGTAATTAATGGCGACCACAATAACATCGTGGCTTACAATAAAATCTGGATTGCTTAGACTTTCCCTCGATCCAGATCCCCAACTATTTCCTCCCGAATGAATGTGTATTATTACTGCTTTATCTTCTTTTATTTTACAAGGGGGCTGCATAAAAATAAATAATTCAATTATCACAATTTTGAGGACAAAGAAAGCTAAAAATTCATTTATTCCAAATACAAAGTAATAATACCTCCGGGGTATGAACATTTAGATACAAACAATCTTCAGAACCAACGATTGCTTGTTCAAAATGGGAATAATGTATGCAATCTGATCGCTCTTCAGTTGCATCAAGTAATCCTCGCCATTTACCCGCTGGTTCTGGAGGCTATTCATAGATTTTAACAATATTATGAAGTAATTCTTAGGTAAGATATATGATGTTCAATAATAATCTTATTTTATACCAACCATAAATCTCAATGCATCCACTGGTGGCTTTCCATAAGGAATGCCGCAAAAAGAATAGCATGATTTTTTGAATAAAACAGTATTTGTTTTAACTCCAAATAGCTTCCCTTGGGGGATGGAAACCATCAGTTCTGCGTCCATTTTATTCTAAATTTAGATACCTGTAATATGCTGAAATTCAGAATCGCTTTTGTCATATGCTTGAAAATATATCGAATGTACCTTAGGAATTTGATATGAGCGGGTTTAATTTCAATTTCGAAATATAATATGTTGTTCGGTGCGAAAAGTCACAAACACTCATGAATTAACTATTATGTTTAAAAAAATGTCGACAAAATTCATATCTATAGGAACCTTCACTACATGTATTATGTGCATACCATACGAAGCATACAGAACTGCCGAATTTCTGAAACCGATAACTAAATACCTGAATTCGTTCTCTAAAATGACCTCAACACTAAAAAATCATTCGTTAGATATGTTGCCATAGTCGTATGTAGTACTTTTTTACCAACTGATAAACAAGTTTTCGTAGAAATTTTTCAGAAGTTTATCAGTACTTCGTAGGATGGAACGATTTTTTTGGCAAATCGTTCTGGTTTAATGCTTGATAGTCGCAAAACGATCCCAAAATTATGCAGAAAAAAATTTTAGTCCTAATTTATTTACATCATAAAATGGAATAGTGATTACGTCATTGAATAGAGCATAAATTTTGCATAGAAATAACAAACCCTGATAAATTTTGATAATTTTAGAAGGAGGGGATTAGAAAATTTTAAAATTTTACATCTTATACAAATTTTTGAAAATAAGAATTAAATTCAAATTCAATTTTTTGTTTTGATACGAATTAGGAATAAAAATGTTTAGCTAGCTTGGTAAATGTTAAAGAGAGCTAGAAATTACCAAAATTTGAACATTTTACATTTTTCGGCTATGCTGTAAAACACATGCCATCCACATAAATTATAACTACTTTTTTTTCTTTATACTGGTTTTTGGAGAAAATCTGTCCTCCTTATGCTACTACTCTGTCCGAAATTGAGACTAATTACAATTTCTTCGTTTCTTTTCGTTTTTCTTTCGTTTTTTTTTTTTGGTTATATTTGGTAGGTAGGAACTTACAACCGTGAGACGGAAAAAACTACTGATAAGTCATTCTTTATCACTTTCACAAAGTCTTCGAGCCGCGACAGAATGTAAGTATGTAAGTCTGTGACGTATAAAGTGACAAGTGGAAGCAACATTGGCATTTTAAGTTATTTATCCTTTTACTTGTGACGTTCTTTCAAAAATTCAAATTCATGAACGTAATGCTTAATTTGTTCGTTTATTTATGCCATTTCTTTTTCCAGTGGTTGAAAAGTTTGTCAAAAAAGTGCATTGCGATATTTGATAAAAGTAAGTACATTTTTTGCACCAATACGAATAAATGAAAAAGTAGTAAAAATTCATTCGATAGTTATTGAAAAAACATAAATTTTGCCTTGTCATGCGTAAAAAATGCAAAATTTATATGTAATAATTTCTTAATGACTAACTACCGGAACGCAAAAAAAAAAAAAAACATTAAAAAGAAAATTTCTTATTTTTACAATTTTTTCCCTCTCAAAAAGGAAATAGGTACCGAAGTACCTATTCAATAGATTGTTTTGTAATACGGCGAAACTGTCTAGGATATACTCGAGCATGGAAGATTACATAGTGACAACGAAACAAGGTAAACTTCGAGGATGTCAGAATAAATCTATATACTCAAAATGCATTTATTACAGTTTTTGTGGCATACCTTACGCTAAGCCACCAGTCGAAGAACTGCGATTTCGAGTAAGTAAATATTTAAAATTTACATACTCGATTATTAATTTGAATATTGAAAAAAAATCTCTTATCTTATAGCCTCCCGTACCTTATGGAAATTGGAAAGGTATTTTGGACGCCCAGAGGGAGCGCGCAGATTGCATACATTTCGCTTACTTATTCAAGGTGGTGTTAGGAGATGAGGATTGTTTATATTTAAATATTCACATACCCGAAGTAATTTGAAAAATACTGCTAATTCGTCTAGTATAATTTCTGCTTTGGTAATGTAGCCCATCACTAATTAATCTTTACGTAGTTTCCTCCTCCCAAAAACAATTTGAAGAAAGTTATAATACACATTCACGGTGGAGGTTATACATTAGGATCTGGAAATAGAGAATATTATGGATCTCCGGAATATGTTATGCACAAAGATATCATTTACGTGAATTTCAACTATCGCCTTCACGTATTAGGTAAATAATATTTACGTGAAAGAAATAGGTAGATACCATTGCTACCTAGTACTTATTCAACGATTAAAACGTACGATAATTTATTTCTTTATTTGGTTACATTAAAATGTTTAATTCTTCACAGGTTTCCTGAATTTGGAAATTCCCGAATGCCCAGGTAACGTTGGCCTGAAAGACATAGTGTTAGCGATGCACTGGGTTAAAGAAAACATCCAAGCTTTCGGAGGTGATCCAGACGACATAACCATTCTTGGATGTAGTTCATCATCCTGTGCTATTCATTTATTCATGTTACATCCACAATATAGGCGTATGATGTCTTTTTCATAAATTAAAATAACTTTTCAATATTATGACTCATTTGGCTTAAATAAAAAGGTCATATTTATAGAACTATTTCATAAAGCCATCATGTTGGGATCGTGTTTGACAAACCAGGCGATTAATTATTGCGAAAATCCTGTCGAAAGGGCTAGACAGTTTGCCAGAGTTTTGGGATTTTTTGATCCTAGTCCTAAGAAAATATTAAGATTTTTAAAAAAGAAAACAGCTGAGGAATTAGTAGAAGGACTGAATATTCTACGTAAACTTTTACTTCCAGTAAGAAATTTCTGTTAATTTTCAATGCACCATAATAGACATTAAAAAGTTAACTTTAAATAAATTTGTTTTAACAATACAATGTTAAGATAAACAGAATTACAACTCAGCACAATTTATTTATACCGTCGATTGAAAAGTTTGCGGATGGAGCCATATTAACGGAAAATCCACTCAATTTATTGCATACCATCGATCCCATTCCAATTTTATATGGCATTTGTGATTTGGATGGAATGCAATCTTTTGCTCGTAAGTACATTAAATAGGCTAAATATACAGCGTGTTCAACTCAGTATGACTTCCTTCGTACGACACATAAGGCTACTCATGTGACACTCATATATATGATGACTTACTTGCAGTATTTGCTGAAGAGGCTGAGATATATACGTTGAAAAATATTAGTTTACATTGATGATAATCAAATTCGAAATTTTTTTTGCATTAACAAAGATAGATAAAAATATGATATTTACTCTAAAATATGAAGTATTCAATACAGTATTGCAGACAAATAATTTGGAACAAAAAAAGGAATATGTGGGGGAAAAAATCAATGGCATTTTTTTAATAACTTTACGGAAAACAGTTACTCACTTTTGATCTCGTGCTTTAAATATTTTCTACGTGCCTGCGCAACAACCCTTCCAACTATCATAGAAAAAATCGTGAAAGAGACAATTAAAAACAGTGTTGTAAGAACAAACCCAATAACGAGAACGAAGAACAACAAGAACGAGAATATTTTCATTGTTTTTGAGGAACAGGACTAAGAACGAAAAAATAAAAATGATATGTTTGAAGAACAAAGAAGAGAAAGAGAATGAATATTTTCAAACTGAAAGATCGAAGAACAAAACGAGAACCAACTAATGTATAATGTTGAGGTATGAGAACAAGAACAAGAACGATGTAATTTTTGGTTGTTCTTCGTTCTTTTGAAAATTCATGGTTCATCATAAAATTAATAGAAATCGTGAAGAGAGAGATAAAATAAAAAACTTAAGAAAAGTGCACAATTGCTTCGTATACCCATATAAGTCTATTTTTTTGTTATTATTAATTAGCTTCAATTAATTAATTTTCAATTTCAATAATAATATAAACAGTAAACACGTTATCAAAAAAATGTTGAATAACGAGAACAGAACGAACAACCAACAAGAATGAAACCATAAAGGATTGAAACAAAGAAGAACGCAGCGATAACGAGATTGTAAAGGACTGTAATAACGAGGAACAGAACGAAAAGAGGAACAAAAACAGACATATGTTCGTTCCTACCACACTGCTACAATAATACATATTCATGAAAATTTGTTTTCAAATCTACGTATGCTCTTGAAAAAATGATAAAAATTACACTAGCTGATTCCTAATAACCAGCATGATAATTTATTTAGGGAACTTTCAAAAATTTTTTATAAAAATTTGAAAAAACAAACTTTCAATCATTTCAATTGATTAATTTTTTTAAGAAATTATTTTATAATGTAAATTGAGTTTGATTATTTAAATTTAATCATCAGTTTGATGACTGCATTAAATTTTTTCAGTAGGAGATTTCTCAAGATTAATTTTATTTTCTTAGGTATTTTTTTTTTGTCATTTCTTTTTACTTGTTGCCTACATGGCTACAATTTTCTCACTATCGCTCAATTACATTTGCTACACTTGGGTAGGCTCCTAGCCAAGTGAACTAGGATGGCTCATTTCTTTCTAGAAAAATTTGAACAATCCTAGAAAAATTTGTTAGCTGGTACAGCTATGAAATTATGGGCTTGTTCCTGGCAAAATAGATAAATGCATAGAGCATTTTGGTTCACGTCTTATTTATGTTGAGAATATAGATGAGTAGACACGAACTGATGTAAGCCCATATCTGGGAGCAAACGTATCCAACTACCTGGCAGCTAGTACAATAAGCAAACCACCATACATGAGTGCCACATAAACAGTCCTGCATATGATATGAGGCGATTCATATTGAGGTAAAACACCATGTATGAAGATAAATTATCAAGGAACTAATCTTAATTTTCAGAGGGGTCACCCATTAATCAGTTGGCAGAAAATTTCACGGAAGCAATTAAACTTATATTATGGATGTATCAAATGGACGATGAAACTTTGAAAGATGTAGCAAATAAAATAAGAAAATTTTATTTCGGTGAAAAACCTATCGATGAACAAATGTGTCGAGAAATCTGCTATGTAAGTTCATGCATATTTATAGACGGTCTGCTTGCTTACCACATACACAGACAATACTGTTCTTAGAGTTAGTCTGATTATTCTTCCTCGTCAATGACTATAACCTTTCATATAAACCTAATGAAACATCTTGGTTAGGCTAGAAAAATGGTCCTACTTACCAGCTATGTTATTAGAAGTTAGATATGATATATGTTTTGTAATTCTTTTTCAATAATTTACAATCGTCATCCCTAGCCTCAGTTAGATAATTTAAACAATGAAATAAGATTCCTAATAAAAATCGTCTCGACCTAATTCACCTATTTGAAATATTCGTTTAAGCTATACTGCGATATTTGGCATGCTGAGGATTACATTGCATTCTTCGATGTAATCTACAACAAAAATCCAAATACACCAATTTACCTTTACGAATTTGGATTCGAAGGGAGCTTTAACCTTCCAAAAAGAGTATCGCAGCGTCATCTTCCATGTGTGTTAGATGGTAATTCAATTTATAAAATTCTCCCTTGATTTTCCCCTCATATAATTCGACATAAGTACGTATTTGAGACTTTTTTCAATCATGTTTTCAGGCGCTGATCATGGAGACGATTACTTTTATTGGGTGTGTAGCAATCCAAATGGAAATTTAACACCAAATGATATCACTGTCGTGGAGTATATGGCCGAATTTTTTACAAATTTCGCTAAATTTGGGTTAGTGAAATTATGCGTTTTTTGGGAGTGGAGAGTGTGGATTGGATGATCGTAGTTCATGAAATTAAATTTTAAAATGATTTGCTTGGTTTGATCCATGATAGAAATCCGAACAGCGATTTAACAAAAGACACTCCTTGGGAAAGATATACTCCGGACAATGCTTCATTCATGAAAATTGATCTGAAATTGCAACCGATGCTCGGAAAGTGGAACAACGAAAGAACGCGTTTTTGGGAAGATTTAATAAAATATATAAAAAGTAAAGCTCTAACAAACGGAGAAAAAAAAGAGTAGCGATGCTGGCTTATTTTCCTTGGTATTTACGCTCAGCCTTCTGGTAAAATTTTAAGTACCACACGATGAAAGTCTGAGCATATGCTTCAAAATCAAACAAAATGAGGAGGTACTTATTAATTTTCTAAATTTTGACGATTTGAAATTTTTTCATAATCAACTTTTTTTTTACTGTACCAGTTCACACATTTGCATAAAAATTATCAAGAAATATTTTCATTCTCGAAAGATATTATTTTTATTTTTTTTTTATAAATTCAAAACTATCTTGAAATTTAGTTTATAACCTTAAATTTAATGATTGGATGTTGGCCTGATTTTTAGGACTCATGCTGTATACCGTGCGCGCAATTGATTTATTAGGCACCAGCGCAAAAACTTCCAAGAATCAATTTATTTAATTCTGAAATCAAGTTATAACATGAAAATGTGGGTTTATTTACACTTCTAATCAGTTTTTATAATATAATTTGATAAGAAATTGGAATAAAAGACGATTGTATATGTTTTTAATATTGATTTCAAAATCGTATAAAACGAAGTTAGCAGATTTTTGCGTTGATGGGTAAGTAATCAATTGCGCGCACGGTATAATAGGATATGTATATTGTATACCTAAACTAGCTGTAGCTGTATTTATGAACTACCTACTAATATAAAATCTACTTACCTATTTACTTTATTTTATTATATTATTATTATACCTTTGAGTATTTAGTGAACATTTTTACGATTCATAAAATCTAATTATATGGTTACCAATAGTATTTACCTACTTGCTTATAATTTCAAATGCAAGTATGTTTTTTTTATTTACTTTTCATGACTTTTTCATTTTTCATTTTTTATGACATCTAGCTGCTTTACTGCTTACATATACAAAAAATACAACTTTGAATTCGTGTTGACAGGAAATACCTATTAATTATCAGTTTTTTATACAGTGCATTATAATTTGGTATGGACAGACTGGAATGTCGTAAAAGTTTTATATTTACTTAAAAAATATTATTGTTACATTTTTCAGTTATTTTGATTTATCACAAGAAAAAATTATGAAAAATAACATTAAAGTAGTCATGATTTTTGATGAACGACTATTACGTACTTTATACGATAAAGATATTGCTTAGGTAAGACATAATCTTCGTAAATTAATCTACCTATCAAATGGTACATATCGTATATTATTAGATTTTTAAAACTATATCTCATACATAGCTGAAGTACGTTTTCAATTTATTTAATAATTTTTCTGAGCTCACATGACTTGGGTATGCTTTCAAGGATTTTTTCGCCATTATGTAACTAGTTTGTAAATCACCAATCTGAAATGACAAAATAACTTTATCATAAATTCTCAACTAATCAAGTTCTAAGCTACATAAATGAAAAAAATACCTCGTGAGAGACAAAAGCTCGATTATAATGAGGTTCGTATAAATACGGAGCCAGACTAGCAGCAGAATCGAAAAACGAACAAGCTTGTTGACTGTGTCCTCGACTGAACATAATAACGCCAAGATTATTGAATGAAGTAGCATGAGTTGAATCTATAGATAGAGCTAATCTTAGGCATTGTTCAGCTATATCCATATCGCCAACACCCTGTAAATAAATTGGTGGAACTTATAATTGTTTTTGCAATACATATCTGATATAGGTAGGTACAAATTAGTGAACCTACAATAGCTACGTGTCCAATATTGTACCATACATCGGCTGCATTTTCATTCACAGCTAGGCTCAGTGCTCTTTCGAAACAAGTGATTACCATATCGTATTGTTGAGCGTAAAAACAACATAAACCTAAATTATTGAAAAGCTCTGCATTGTACAAACCCATCTGTAGCAATCGCCTGAGAAATTAAGAAATTATAGGTTAATGTCCAAATTATTATACAGTGTGTATCATTAATCTAAGCTCCCTCAAAACACATGAAAGGCCACTCATTTGACACACCTACGTGATGATCTGCCTAGCTGAAGCTTTTAAGGGGCGAAGAATATTCAATTTTAAAGTTTTTTTTTTACTTCGATTATGATAAACTTGGATTTTTTTTCTCACTATGATGTGAAAACTATCAAGACAACATGAAGTAATAAAGCTAAGTTGTGGCCGCATTTGCCCCCCCCCCTCCATCGAAACTTTTTTGGAAAATATTCTTCAAAAATATTTGTGTAACTTATCAAAATAGCTTAAAAATTCGGACGGAATCCAAAAATTTCATTTCTTCTCAACTCTATAGCCCTCCTTCGAGGAAGTGTAACCCCAAATGTAAATTTAAAGGAGAATAAAATAAATGTGAATTACGTCACATAAAAGTAATTGATTTTTCGACAATATTTGTGAAGGTTTACCTACGTGATAAATTTCATGAGAAGGTATTTTCAATTATACTTTCGTACCAAGTTCAAAATTTATTAGTACTTACCTATAAAATCTGAGTCCGATATCTGGTTGATCGGTATAAAAATGGTGAACTCCTATACAAGCAATCGCTTCCATATTAGTAGCATCTTCGCGCAAAATTTCTTTATACGATTTTACTGACATTGGAATATTATTTAAACCCTCGAATATTCTGAAAAAAATTAGTTTTCCTCAAAAAATTAAAAAAAAAAACAAAACTGATAGCACTTACCTGGCCATCTCAGTCATAATGGTAACTTCATTAGGAAAATTTTTGAATGCTGTAGTAAACAAGTCTAAGGCAGTTATGGGTTGATCTAGTCGTAAATAAACTCTCGCTAATCTCAAGTATCCTTCGATGGAGGCTTGTTGCTTCAAAGCCGACTTAAATTGTTTTTCTGCATCCCTATTCAATCCAATTAAAAAATAACACTTGCCCAATTGCATTTTCCACCACGGATCTTTGTATTCGCAAACTTTAGTCGCTTCTATTGCCAAATCCATAGCCTATAAAATTTATTGATATTTGAACATCTACACTTTAATTCATTTCAACAGAGCAATCTAAAACCCTTACATTCCTCACGTCATTTTCATGATAATAAATGTATTCGAATAACGGCTTAGCTACTGTCTTCTGAGCCGCGTATTTCGCCAAATTCAACCGTGACACCTGAATAAACGGGCCTTCCAATTGAGACACCATCGAAGCAGTACCCAATCTTAAACTACGAGCTGATTTAGAGGTAAGTGGTCTCGCTGTATGAGCTGTTCTGGGTGTTTTCAACATCTGCTGCAACGTATCTCCGCCACTGGCTTGAGTACCAGGTCGTACAACTCCGCTGACGGGTCTTCCCGAAACTGTTCGGGGTCTATATGATAATGTTGACTTCATTCATCCTTCTAATCACTTAATTACTCGTACTTGCTATCTTACTAACCTATGACTTAAATTACCCAAAGCTGTACTCGTATTCGCTGTTCTTAACGATGTTCCTGGACGAGCTGATACAGCTATTGTATCCGTATCTAGGAAAATATCGGCTATTCCTTCTTCTTCAGCTTCTATATCGTCTACCATTACTTGTAACGTCAGGGCGCGCATTTTCAGTACCCATACAGCCTAATAATGAAATTTCATTAATGCCATGATACTCCTCCTGTTCACAAAACATGTCATATAGATATTCCTAGATCCCTAAGATGAGTGATTTCATTATATTGTATTCGCCTACCATGAAAATGTCTTAAAGATACCAATATTACAGAATACATCACCATGATATCAAACAGTGAATATTTCTAACATCTCTATGATTTCATAGTGGCTGGCATACTATGAGAACACCGCCCTTACATACCTTATTTCATGAATGTATTGTAAAATGCTAAATTCGTTCACCTGATCCAAAGAATTTTTCATTAATAATTTCGTGCAAACATCCACACATTTCGGGTAATTTTTCTTTCTGAATAACATATTCGCTTCATAAAAAGGATCCATCTCTATTCGCATCTATTCACAACTGAAATCGTTCATACAGGTGCATGCGAGTAGTTGTTTTCGTTATCGATTTTCAAACGAACTCAATTAACTCTCGTTGCTATACACACAAATCATATCCCAACAAAGTCCTTATAGCACAAAATGTGACTACTCATTCTAACACATTCAGTGTTTCACTTCGGCAAGTACACCGGCAATTAATGAACCATCATCAAGAAAGATACACGAATAAAAAACAATCATTTATTACATAAGTATATGTTTAATAAATACACTCGGTCTTAAATACCTACTCATGTTAACCAAGTTTGCTACCAAATAAATCATTTCATACAGTACCGAAGACACAGACGAGAGAAATTTTAAAAGAATCAAACCAGGTAACAACAATTAAAACCTAAGATACCAAGAGAGGCCTTTAAACATAAAAAGCTAAAAAAAAAATAATAATAAATTAATCGATAAAAAAAATCATCGTACATACAGAAAACGTAAACGTTTCGTAAATATGTAACGTACAAGCAGCCCGATGACTACAAAAATCACAGAAACAACATGACATTCTCCAAACACTAGCACGTAGTGGAAAACATCGAAATAGTTATTGAGAAATAAAATTAATTTCATAAAGTACGCGACAACTTAATCATTCAGGTAACTGATATCTTCTTTATTCGAGTAAGACAGAGATGAAAAAAAATGCACCTTTAAAATTCTTCTGATAAAACAACCGCAAGTATAACAAACTAAGATAATAAATTTAAGTATAATTATTCATTTTCAGTCAACTTCGTCCGCTTAACGGCGATTTATAATTTGACCGAGTGAGATATCATCTTCGATATTTTCTAGTTCATTCGGCATAATACTGCTTTGCAATGTTCGAGAAAATTACTTACTAACGAGTACTATAATAATAAGTATATAGAATAACAAGACAGATACACGTTAAATCATTAATGAAAGTTACATCATTTAATACCTTAAATTAAGATATTTTTATGTACCTTTGAGACTCATTTGCAGGAAGTCTAATACATATGTTTTCCTATTCAATCACGCTACTAAGGAACAACAGAACAATTACATAGTAATTACGAATTTGAATTAAATATATATATTAAAAAAAATCACCTACATTCAATACGAAGATATGAGTACTATCAAAAGTTCGCTGAACACAAGTCAACAATTCTCATTAGTCACGATGAAAAAGAATGAATCCTTTTCCCACACGTAAAAAATATCTGCATATGGTACGTATATAACATAACTTAATATGTACTCGCAGAGTTTAGTTTAAAATATAACATTATTTTTATAATGAAAAAAAAAGGGGGGGAAACAAAACAAATAAACATCTATGATTTAAGCGACTAAATGCAGCATTATTAAGTTTCATAGCAAAATAATCCACAAGTCTACATCGAATACAGGCGTTGAAAAAAATTCGTCATATTTACATCATCTTCAAAGCCTTCTTCTCAGAGAATGTAACCTAAGGGGAAAAAAATGAACATTTAGTATGGAACAAAATTTTCAATATGCAATGCGCGATATCCTTCATGTGCGATTTATAAAAATTAGAAACGACTGCTAACTGGGCGGGTCATCATATTAATAAATTCAGTTTGAAAAAATAAAATAAAAAAATACAAAGAAAATAAAGAACACGCTTCATCGTAAAATTTTAACAAAAAAAAAAAAAAGAATAGATTTGAAAAAAGAAAACATTGCATGATCTCATCAGCCATGAATAAGTTAAAATTCAACAAAAATACAAATGGCAACAATGGTATTGGTTTTATATTCCCGAAACAACACTCTTGCTAATTTTGAATTCTGATAAATCTAAATCATATAATTTTTTTTAAATAATCCAAAATAGATGAGAAGTTTACGTAGGTTCTCTTAATATTTCGAGGATAGGAGAATTTGTAATAATTAGCACTCATTTTATCTCACTTCCCAGCGAAGTGAGCTTTTCATCTACTGAGAGGCGAATGGAAAAAATGGTAAAACACATCTCGTTGTAATCATTACGCCGAACTCGTTCGCTTACCTTTCTGTATCCAACCATTCTTGATAACTATACCACCACTCTTCCCATTTGAGATAATCTTGAAATGACAGATCTTCTAAATATCCATGATCTTTGTAATAGGCATATCTGACTCGCACATCATCCCAAGACCCTTCCAGTAACATTGGCGCTGGTCTGTTAATTCAAAACATACAAAATCATCATTTTCAAACGGACATTTCCATATCCCTTTCGGTAAATAAAAAAACAAATTCACGTACTCAGGGAAAGGTTCTAACAAGGGCACGTCTAATTCTTCCACTCTATAATTATCGCCTGCGGTTACTCTAATATTACGTTGATGAGATTCCACATCTTTCTTTTGATTCCATTTGGCCATCTTACCGAATCGTTCGGAAAGCGTAATTCGTTTCGGAGACGGACTTTCCGATTCGTCAGACGGAGATTCGACTTTGATTTTTTTATGGTGAATTATCGACTGAAAAATTCGATGAGAGAAATTTTAAATCCTCGTATTTCGCATTTCGACGATATCGTCAGAATTTTAACGGCTGACTTACGGTAGTAATGGCTTTCGAGGCTTTGACTACAGTTTTTTTCTTTTCTTTTTTGGACGACTTCTTCTTATGTTTCGTCTCCACTCGACGCTCGGTTATCGGACTAGAAGCGACGGGTGTGAATGATTTCGACCTATAAGGCAAATCAACGTTGAAACAAAAAATTGCTAATTACTTCACCGCTTGAAATACGTTTTTCGCTCCTACCTAGCATAACGAGAAGAACCGGTAGGTGGAGGAAGACGAGGCAAACCGGCTTTCGGTTTTAATTTCGGTTCCGGAGGCGGACCGGCGCGTTTTTGTTTTTCCTTTTCGATCGCTTTTTTGGCGCGTTTTTCTTTCGCCGCTTTCTCGAATCGACACATCGAACAATTCGAATCGGAGCAATCGGACGAAGACAACACATCCTACGAGGAAAAAATGGCCGATTTGTGAAAAAACATAAAATGGTATATACGAAATTCAAGACTGATAACATGAATGAAAAACTGATAGTATATCATGCTGTTGCTTATTCATGTAAGTACGAGCAAATGCTAATCATTAAACGCATTGGCTTATGATGAAAATATTCAAAAAGAAATAATCCGTATAACGAGCACTTGATTTTTGTATCCACAGTTATACCTCTTACAGCCTATTAAATTTTGGAAGAAATCTGCGAGGGAAGTTGAGTCTTCAAATCTTTACGTTTCAGATCATTATGCTGAACTTACTATACACGCGTGAATATCTTCAACCTACGCCCCTCCCTTTCATTATAGTACAATTTTCAACATAATTTTTCTATAATGGGCTCGTCTGAGAAAGGGAGCTATACGGTTGGTATACGCGTGTTTTTTTTTTAATACTTCAAGAATTATATTTTTTACAAATCATAGGAAAAAAAGGACGCGTATAATAGACAAATTTTTCACCGCTTAACCTAGATATGGTTTTGAAATTTTAAAATCTCAAATTTAATATTTTTTCCTTATTTCTCTACCCCGAAAAAAAACCATACAAAAGAAGTTGAAAGTCGAACATTCACTCAAAATGGGTGAAAATTGGGAATAAAAATAAAAACACGTGAAAATAATAAATATGCGACACTTGGAACCATAATGGTGGCCAATTATACTTATACTCATCAGAGCCTTATTATGGACAAAATGTACAACATACGATTTCAAATTAAAGTTTTTGGAAGTGTTGGGGGAGGGGGAGGTGACCTGCGGACTTGAAAAGGTTACTTGATAATATTACCTCCAAATGTAAACAAGTCTAAATTCAAAAATCAGCTTTAGTAATGCAACATGCCTGCTTACATTTTTTTTTAATTTTATTTTTTATTATTAATTCACGTGATGGGAAGTTACTGTGATGTTAAGTTGGGTAAGCATTTCTCAAGCCTATTTTTAGAATAATTCCAAAGTTAATCATTCACTCATTATTATCATTATTTTAAGGAAAGTGAAGAGGACAAGCTTTCTAATTCTCACATAAAAAAAAACTTTCGGATTCTGTCGGAACCACTTCCGGATATATTCTTTGATTTCATCGTTTTCTTCAAACACTTTTCGGCGCAACGCATTTTTAAGGGGTCTAAATAAATGAAAATCACACGGGCAAGATCTAGACTGTAGGGGAGATGGGGAAAATCTCCCAATTCACGTTATGCTGTTGGAGGATCACTCCTCGTGTTGAAAATCCTGGTGATTTTTTAGGAGCTCACTACAATACTGAGAGTGGATAGTACTTTTATGTTACTAAACTGGCTCCTAATTTATCACTAATTTCTTGATATTTACCCTAAGATCTCTTGGAGCGGATAGAAATCGAGGCAAGGGACTGAATGAAAACGGTCATCACGAGGAATGAGTCGTGGCTATTCCAATATGATCCTAAGACCTAAAGACAAAACATGCAGTGAGTTGAAGAGGGGAGAGAGCGCGCCTAAAACAGCCAGAACGTCAAAATCAAAAATAAAAGCTCCCTTTGTTGTTGTTTTTTTCTTTTTTTTCCAATATCAGAGGCGCAATTTACCACGAGCTCATTCCTGATGCTCAAACAGTGAACGTCGTGTTTTATCAAGAAGTTTTGGAGCGATTGAGAAAACAAGTGTTCCGTGCAAGGCCAGATTTGGCGGAGAATGGTTGAATTTTCCATCACATCAATACTCCAGCTTATGCCTCAGTCAAAGTCAACTAATATTTGGCCAAAAAAGATATTCCAGCGCTTCCCCATCCCCATACAGTCCAGATCTAGCCCCTTGTGACTTTTTTTACTCCCAAAAATGAAGACTCACCTCAAGGGGACTCATTATGAAGACTTAGACGAGGTAAAGGAAGCTGTAACCTCAATTATGAGGGACCTCACTTCAGAAGACTTTAAAAAATGCTTTAAGGGGTGGGAGAAGTGCATCAAGTTACGAGAAGACTACTGTGAAAGATTTTGAGGTAATTTTCCAATTTTATTAATATAATGAGGACACAGGACTAAATTCCCGGAACTTAATTGCCACAACTCGTATTTTTTCTTAGCCAAGAGATGAAGTACAAATATTCTGCCCAAAAATAATCACCAACTCAAAATAAAATTTTTTTGAAAATATTTCAAAAATTTTCCTTTTTTTTGAAAATTTGGAGCATATCATGAGAGTAATAAATATTGAGGTAGAGAGCTGACATTTTTGGAGCATATTATTGTTGTCCTTTGGCAACTTTTCTTACTCCACTGCTGTTGATTTTTGAAAAAAAAACACAAACTCGATCCTCCCTCATATACATCTATAAAAGAATCCAAATCCAAAATCAACATGAGTCAGATTCGTGAATCCATAGGGCAAAATGTACAAATCTGGTCAGGTGTTACGGTTCATGCTTAACACCCTCGAATGAGGTTTTTTTTTGTTTGAACTTATAGCAAAAAAATTTTAATTTTTCGATTCTATTAGAAAAAGTTCTCTTGGCTTCTCGTATAAGACTCTTTTAAATTTCTATCATGAGTTGAGCTTGAGAAAATTTGTACTATTGTAAATTCCAAGGTAGAGAGGAATAGTCTTGAAAACTATTAACGTTATAATACCGGAATGCTCGTCCAATGTAATAAAAATGAAGCAAAGAGCTGTCATACCCCTTACTCGCAGTTATCAATTTTTATGACATTGGTACATTGGTTACCGCGCAGAATTCCATATTTTTTTTAATTTTATGTACAATATTATAATAATAATTGTTGGGAGAATTTAAAATTTGTTCAGAATTTAATTACATCACAAATCGCTTCATTTTTTAAATTTTTTTCGTATACACTAGTACTCCAGTACTATAAGTCAATGTTGGAAACAACTGTTCTCATTTACCTTTCACTCTAACAAACTGAGCAAAGTGTTAGCTTATTTATACGGAATAAAGCAAATGTTTTACTTCTTTAACTTATGAGCATTAGCTCATACTTCATGTTTACGGTCACAAGTATCAACTTGGTTTCTATTCATACGATCTAATATAAACAAAAAACTCTTCTAAATGAAAGCTCGAGCTTACACTAGATAAAGTTTGCTTCGAATTATTCTTCTTCCTGAACGGCGATCCAGATGATAAACCTGACTCTGAGGACGAGGAGCGTCGCGCCTTCGTCCTATACTCGAGCATTTTACGTTTGTTCGACTTGGATGGCGGCGTCCTTGATCTCGGTTTCGAGCGACGACGCATCAACGGCGACTTCACCGGAGAACGAGAATCCGGCGATTTGTAACGCGGCAATTTCGGTGACTTCTTTCGACGTATCGAAGGCGACAATCTGTCGACGGATCTTTATTCGTTTTAAATATCGAAAACAAAAAACCATGGAAGAAAACAAATTCAATGAGTACAGCATTTTCGCAATAAAACATGAAAAAATGGTCATTACATAAAGCGCAAAGGAAAACAAGAGAATAAAATCGCTACATATTGTTGACTTTCGTTCAAAACGCTACACAGTACACTCGATGATCGTATGTCCGACGGAACGATTTCGATCACAACTTACTTGGCTGGCGGTAAATGGCAACACTAAACGTTTCGATACCAGCTGACTCGAATAGTTACTATAACTAGCAAAAATCGTAACAGCCACGAAAAGCGCGCAAAATTCCATAACATAGTCACGAAGTGAATTCGATACGCACCTATTTCTACGTTCAGCTTTATCCACTTTTAAGTGTCGCGAAGCGGGCGATTTGGTGCGGCCTGGACTCCTGGTTGGCCGTAACGGCGATTTCGCACGTCTCACAGGAGACTTGCGGGTACGCGACGGAGGCGTCGGCGACGCTAGACGAATCGGCGATCTATTCCGACGAATCGGTGATCTCGAACGACGTACCGGTGAACGCGTCGACCGAATTGGCGTTCGTGTACGAGCCGAGCTGGAAAATTTATCAGTTCGCGGTCGCGAACCACCACGTCGTAAGTCGGACGATACAGAACGACGGTCGTTTCGACGAGTATTCGACGACGATCTACGCGAAGATCGAACCGGTATCGGTGAGGTAGGCGCCGACGGCGAGTACATCGTCGAACGTTTCTTGCTCGCGGAATCCTTCGATGACGATCTACCACCGTCTGAATCGTTCACGTATAATTCTTTAAAACCGCTGTGACGCCATCTGCAAACAAAGAATCCTTGTTACATAATTTCTCATATTATTACCCCAGCGAATAATTTCTTCCTCGATTTTTACACCATCTGTTCGGTTCAACTATACAAAGCATATTTAATCGCAAACTAAGTACCTATCTGGTTCTTTTTCTTCCACTTCTAGCAACTTTTTTGTCCAATATGCACTCTGAGTACCATCTCGGCGTGCTTTTTTAATTACTTTATCAATTTCCCTTCGCGTATCCAAAACTGTACAAATATTGTAAAATTTGACTTAAAGGGGAATTCACGTGACGATAATTCATATAAGGGGAATAAAAATAACATTAAATTAGAAAAATTCCAATCAATATTTTACGTTAAATCAACAATTCACAGTTCGCATGAACGTAATCATATTTTCGTGATAAACGCTAAATATAAATTTTAGAATTAAAACAAACCCCCTTTTTGACGAAGAACCTTATCAGAGGAAGAATATTCATCCATTCTTAATTTCGACCTTTCGGCACTTCTACGTTTAGGTGACATTATTACAACCTGCAAACAAAAATACCAACTTCTCAGTACAAACTGAACTCTTGAATGAGCCATTTTCCGTACACTATTATAGTGATTTTTGCTTTCATATATTTAAGGCAACGTATTCACATAATAGATCTTTACCTGAATGATTTCCGATCCTCAGTAATGTTTGAGTAACCGCAGAGATAATCTGTAAAGAGAATTTAATCGTTAATGTCACTTTGATAAGTTACATGAAGATAACACTAGTACTCAAAATAAATAATTACTTTGAATACTGCTGCATTTCATAAAATCATAGCACTAAGATTTCTATTCTAAACTACAAGATAATTATATTTTGATAAAATTTACCAAAACATAAACTTACTTGAGCAAACAATCCGGAATACACAATCGAAGATGAGGGAAGGGAAGACACAATAGACCGTAACGACTGCTTCGAACTCTATATAATGCAACAAAAATTCATTAATCACGAAAACGAAATTATAATAAAACTCGCAAATTTATAGTAATTCGATAAATTCAGAATAATTTTGAAATTTATAATCGTTTTTCAACACTAATTCGTACGACGCCATTTCAACATCCGAAATAATAATATCGAACTATGTCTTCGTAGTGGTAGTAGTGGTTGTTGGTGTTGCAGGTGTTGCAGATGTTCGATTTGACAACATTGTGTTTGAAAACATTCTAGGATTCTACTGATAACACCAGAGTGTTTGTGTCTGTTTGTGTTTTTCCATTCTTTTTTTTTCATTTTATTTTATAGTTTTGGAGTATTACTGGATTATAAAGTTTTTAAATATCATAAATAAGTGTTAAATTTATATATTTTGGCATAATACAAACTATTTAAAGAAAAAAACGACTTTAGTTGTTTCATTTGAGCTGATGAACCATGAACTGAATCGATTCGTAAATTTCCGTAAATTTTCCGTAATTACTGCGTAATACCCGATAATTTCTTCAAAATTGAATTTGCAGGGATCAAAGTACTTTAATATTTTGTTTTTAATCAAGTTTTAGTTAATGTTTTATGATTGTTTTATACATTGTTCTCGCTTTCAAATTACTTTCCTTTTTAGGTTTTCATTATTTTCAGTGTTTAGAATTTGCACTTAGGTAGAGATTTAGGGCGGTGCTTTTGGTATTCATTTTTTTAGACTTATGTTGGTGATACGTAATTTTAAATTTTCATTTTTGCAGCAAATAATAAAATTTCATTTATGTAATTCTAATCTCAGGAATATGTTCAATGAGATTAATTCTGAACAAAGATTACAAATATTCTGAAGAAAAGCTATATTGAAGATTTGGAATTTCCTTTTTACAGGATTTCTCAGCAACAACTGAATGAAATGTAACATTTTGAGATGAAATTTCGTACGGTGATGTAGTATTTATGATCCTTAACAAGTTCTTCTTTTTCTGTTTAATTTATTTTAATATCATCTTTAAAAATTCTCTAAAGAAACAAAATTTTGAAAACATAAACTTATTTAAATGTCAAGTTTTGAAGAAATATTGTGTGAGAAAAACCCCATTTTTACTATTTTTCACCTACCAACTTCAAATAAATGCGGTATGTTGATGAAATGAAAAATCACCAATTGTCTTCAATTTTACCCTCAATAAGTAGGTGGTTAAATTTTCTCAATTTCAATATCACGCATCGTCATCGTGTTTGATCTTAAAATTTATAATAAATGAAACGTTGAACTTTATCCTTACGTTTTTTAGAATAATTTTAATAAACCTAAAACTTAATTTTGACGAAATAAAAGCCATATATCGTACCTTCAGTGCAATAAGGCCACATCTCAAAAAAGTACTTCTTTTTACACACATTTTCGGGTAAAATTAATGTAAATCGGTAAAAATGTGACAGATACACTAAATTAGCTCATTTTACTCCAAAAAAGTTTAGGAAAAGGGTACGTTTTTGTTGAATTTTTACATGCTTTTTTTGAGATGTGGCCTTATTGCATTGAGGGTGCGATATGATTTCAATATAAAACTATTTTGCAAATTATTTTATTAATAAACATTACACATAAATTAACAAAGCCTTAATCGGACTAGATGTATTAAAAGGTACAGCTGCTAGCCTAAATGATATAACCTAAATACAATTATAACGAAAATCATGGTGTATAAATTTGTTGATTGTAAAATTTTTATTCAATAATTGTCGATTCTGGTGTCGACGATGGTGAAGAATTTGGTGACGAAGAAGTGACTAATGGCAATGGATCCCATCTAACGGCATTACTATTGATCAAGTATTGCGAAAGAAATGAAGCGGTCTTTGCTGAAGCATTTGTTGAAAGGTTATTTTGCCATGGGTAATTTAAACCGAATAACATTGCAGGGTGTACGTTACGATGCGACCAGAAAGGATCCGCATGCAGAAGTGGAAGACCAAGCCGTGAGTGTAGGACATCTGCCGAACATCCTGAAAATTCAAATTATTATGTTATTATGATATGTTATACAGTGCGTCATTGAACGCCATGCAGGCAAAGCAGCAAATTCCCTTTTATGATATGTACTTCAACATAATTTCATATTAACATCACTGCCTATAAATGCATTGTGATTGGTTGTGAAAGTGGAAATCAATGTTACCAACACGTTACATCTAGTTAATTGTTGAATGAAAGGGAATTTGGCGCTTTTCCTGTACGGGGTTCAATCGAACGCATGGTACGTTTAAGTGCACAGCTTTTACATACGCGTAGATTGAATTCTTTTTTAATTTTACATTTACTTACTTGAAATAGGATCTGTTGCATAAGGAGTACATTCTTTTCCAAATGTCTTCTCTCGTTTTCTCCATTTGGCGCGTCTATTTTGGAACCAAACCTGAAAATGAAATAAATTCGATATTGATGTACGAGAGTTGATGAAGAAAAAACAAAGGAAAAAAATTCGTGCGATTTTTGAATCTTTTAACTTAAATGCAAAGTTGGATTTACAGGTTGGCAAAAGAAGCGAAACGCCTTTGATGGAATTTTCGAAGTTTACAAAAATTTTTAATAAGCTCAATCATGGTTTTTCTTCCGAAGGCAGAAAATTGAAGTAAATAACGATATCTTTCTTTAAAATTTTTTTTTGTGCCATCAGTGAACAAATGAACCGCCTCAAGCTTTAAAATTATGAAAATAAAACTACCTACTTCGAGAAAAAAAAAATGAATGGAAAAAGTATAACAACAACAAAGTGATTTTTCCTATCATGTGATAACTACTTTTTCCTATAGCCCCTTCACCTTAAAAAAAATTATCTATGCTGGATTACTGGTAATAGGTATTTACTTATGTATAAATTCTACGCTATTTTGTTAGAACTCATATCATAAATTCAGTCTTTCCATAAAGCTTTTAAACCAATATATCAACAACTATTGACTTAAGCTACTTAATACCTTTAATTTATACCATTTAAAAGTTAATATTATTTGGCAAATTTCAATTTCGAAAATTACATCACGTCTTGATTATCCGCTTACCGAGAAACTATAGTAGGTATTTAAAATTCGTTTAAGTACTTCTATTACAATGATCATTAATAGAATCAAATCTTCATTAAGTACTATTTTACGCAGGGAATTTGACCATTCAAGAGGAAGGTGAAGTTGAAAGGCTTTTCAAAAAATGAAAATGCCTTATTATTAATAATTGATCCCGCTTTAATTGGAGCTATAAGTAGACAACGGGCAGCGAGGGATCATGAAGTAGGGTAGTCTCCTTACTCGTATAGGGGTTAAAAGCAATATTCAAACTCATTTTCTCGTTGCGGTATTTTATTCGTAATGCTTTGTTGCAGATCTTCGCTGGCGGATAATTCTTATATTATTGTAAACGCGTTGTTGCAATAAGTACTATAAATACGAGGTTTTATTTCTTAAAATGAATTTATTTTTGAGATTGTTTTAATTTTTCATAATTAAGTTTTTATAAAGAGACCGAATTACGAATGTATTCACTAGGTACATATATAGGTAACTTCTTTTTCTATTGTATAGTATAGGTTAGGGCCAAAGAGAGGGGGGACAAAGGGGACATTTTGTCCCGGGCCCGGAATTTTACATGGGGCCCGAATTGATTTTGTTATTATTTATGTTTTAGATGTGAAGTGAAGCTACAATTTTTCAAAACTCAATGGCTGTATTATATCTTAAAAACATTCACATAAGATAAATGCTTTCAAAAAAATGGAGTGTTCGTTATTGTTTATGAAAGTTGAAAGTATTCAAAAACTCAGATAAATTGCTTTTTAAAAATCATAAAAAATTTCCCAGGGACCAGTACCCACTTAATAACATAGAGGCCCTATCTTCTTGTGTTTGTCCCGGGCCCACTTTTCCTCTCTGCGGCCCTGGTATAGGTATCAATAAAAATAATTAATTTTGTTTTCATTTTCATGATAAATACCTACCTATATGAAATGTTCTATTAGATTTTTTAATTTCAAAAATTTTCTTTAAAAAAATAATTAAAATTGATATTATAAATGCGATTATCGATTATGTGCTCGTATTCTAATTAAAAAAACATATTTCGTTCCTCCATATTATGCAACCGAAATTTTCAAACAAATAATCGAACGTATTTGGCCTTCGAAACACGAACAAATAATTGCAATACCGAAAATAGCCATATTATCGAAAATTAACCCCCATTGATTGAAAACGTTAAATCGTAATTTAGCGACGCGTTAGTTAATTTAAACTTTTAGAAAGAACTGTATCGAGTAGCATTAAATGTAACCTTTATTCACAGTTAGGAATGCATTGTCGCTGGGTAAAAGTTTAAAAGCGAAGAGACGTGAGAGGATTGTATTTGGACATCCGATTAGCGAATCTGCCACCCTCTGTAAAGCTTCCTGGGCAACAATAGGCCAGAATTGTCTCGAACAATGCACTTAAATGATCGTTAGGAAATTAGCAAAAATGTTAAAACGACTGACCGGGAGTAATTGGTCACCCTAATTGTATTGTAATACTCCATTATGACGGCAATTAAATTATAAAATACATTTAGCTCTCGCTATTATTGAAAATACTGCACAAAAAATATTACCGGAATTCGCGAATTTTTTTTAATGCGTTCGATTCCTCGTGAACGCTTTTTTTACCTCGATAAGGTTAATTATTCTAGTGACTTTTATACGTACTTTGAACACGATTTTTCTAATAAAGGAATCTTCAGTTTTAAAATTGTATTTACCTGTACTCTGGCTTCACTCAGGTCTAACCTTAGAGCTAATTCTTCTCGGGTGAATACATCGGGATATTGAGTCTTTTCGAAAGCTCTTTCTAACTGATGTAATTGGTAAGTCGTGAATGTGGTTCTGCTTCGACGAATTTTACGCGGAACTGTACTCTCGTCTTGGTCTTGCTCGTCGTTACATTTCTTTTCCATACCATCGGATAATTTGTTTTCGTATTCTTCTGATCCATCACCTTCGTCTGTAATTAAATTTTATCGTTCATCGCAATCAAAAAATTTATCCCCACGAGTTTCTACTACAACTGCAGCATATGAAATTAAATTTAAACAACATACTCGCCACTTCAGGTACCTATCCCCTAAAATTAATAAATTCATAATGCACAGAAGCGTTATTGAAATTATTGGTTATTTTGCCATCATACCATTCGATTGCTTGTTCGTAGTACGTAAATTCATTAAACAATGATTTCATCGATAAGAGCTATTATGACCTCTCGTAAAATCAACGAATTAAATATTCCAATTGAACGAGTTTCTAATTAAATGTACACTACCATTTTCATTCTTTAAACAAACTCCATAATAAAAATTTACCAGTTGGCCTGTTAAATAGATTGCTTTTTTTATACGAATATTCCGAATTCAAGTGAATATAATTAAATATTTCGTGACCATAAGCTATATATTCATGGGCGGAGTCAAATAGATGGGTGGAAAATTTTGGAGGGATTTTTTATGTCCTGGTCATAATTTTATTTTATTTCATTTTTTCCAAAAATTGAGAAGTTGTAGATATCTGACAAAAATATTTTATTATGCATGAGAAAATGAATTAATGAGGCTAAATGAGTTTTTGAAGGGACTTCAGGCTCCTACACCCCTTCTCTTCTTCTGAAGCTGCATGAAATAAATAGTAAAATCGTGCATTTTAGTTCTCAGAATGAGTATTTTTTTAGGTTCTTCGTAACGAGACCAAAGTTTGAATCTTTTTTTAGTTTAAAATAAAATAACAAATTGAGTAATTTTAGATTTTTTTGGTTCAACAGGTTATCTTCTGTTGCCCGAAGATTGTAAGAGATTTAGTTGTCAATTTTTTATTTGATTTTTAGGGGGTTATTATATTATAATTTTCTTAAAATATCAATATATTTCACATAAACGGTTCTTTTTTTTAGTATAACTAAACTTCGCAGGCACTATATGTTATCTATATAGGAACCAAAATTGATAACGCCAAAAAGGTGACATTTTTGAGAGTAAAATTCTGCGTGAGTTTCTTATAAAAACTTTTGAAATTTGAAAATAAAGAAGATAAGACACTTCTCTTTAATTTGTTCAGAACGAAAAATTCAAATTTTAATTTATAAGAAAGTTATAAGCTGTGAAATATGGCCTCCTCAAAAGTCAATTTATTTTTGCGTTTTTCTCGATAAATATTCACTTAATCAAAAAAACCTTCAGTGAAGTTTCTCAAATTCTATTTACAGGTGTGTATTTCAAATTTCAAGTGAAACAGATAAGTAGTATTTGACAATCAAAGATATACGAAAATGGCCATTTGACAGGCAAACCAGTATGCAATGGTGTATGTAGAATAGACCCTTATTTTTTGCCCATATGGATTTAAGCGACTTGTCTGGTCTATGTTCAGCAACCAAAGGTTTTCGAAATATCCTAAGTGCTGCTTACGCTTTCACTGTACTGTGTAGTAGTCTAACTTTTCCTGAATTTTGTGTGGCAATACAACCAAAATAAAATGGGTTTTTAAAAGTAGGTATTTAATAATATTTTCACCATAAAAAACGAGAATACTTTTTTGAACATATTTTTGAAAATTACAACAATATCCATTCATAAAAACAAAAAAATCAAAATCATCGCACTGGATGCAAAAAAATTAATTTATAAATTTGCAGTCAATATTAAGTACATTTATATGCAATAAGGAACAAAGTATTAGCCACAAACTTTTAAGGCGAACAGGAACTATGCAATCACTTATACATGATGTGATGTCAACCGTGAAGGCTTGAATAAGGCTAAGCCTCAGAAAATACAATTTGAACATGAAGTATCACAATTTTGAAAAATAAGTGAAATATTGAGCTTTAAGGCATTTTCTAAAAACAGCATGAATGTTAAACATTTTTCAATATTTGATGAAGATGACTTGTGGATGTGAATAAATTTCTAATTCTGTAAAACTTCTTTTATCTACTTTAAAAATTCCATTTGTTGCTTGGGACTAGACTACTTCGTTACTTACGCATATTTCTTGTGTAATTTTTAAATCTTTGCATATACTTATTTTTGCTATGCTTCCAGGAGTATAAAGGCCCTATCTTTGCGCTTTCACTTTTGGCAGAGTGCATGTAATTTGTAATCCCCTTTTCAACAATAAACTTCCTCGCTAGCGAAAGAAAATTCTAGATTGAGGATAAAAATAAAGGCCACTTGTTTTTATGAGTGAGGTCATGCTAGAATTTGCATTCGGTGCTGTATATTATCATATTTTATTCTTTTTTCACCCAGTGCTCGAATACTTTATGGAACATGAGTACATGATTAGCAATATCAAGAACTACAGCAAGAAAACTCCATTTCTTCGAATAATCATGCAATTTCTTTCACTTGTTCCATGATTTAGTTAAAGCAAGACTTTAGATTACGACGGTAGTACGTGAAACCGCTTCAGAAAGGTACAATGAAACCCTTTGGGGGTTTGAAGATACTTTATTTTCCGTACGAACAATCTTCATCATATTGATAAGGTAGCAGTTTTGAAAATGAACCTGTGTATTGGTTCAGCAATGTTTTGGATGTTTCCAAAAACACACAAATTAAAATGTATTTTCAATTATCTAATAAGTTATTGATGTTTAATTTTTTTTTTGTTTACTGCTAGTGGCAACATCGACAATAAAGATATTATGATTATGAATAAACCTGAAAATCTCAGATTAAAAAAATCCAGAGCCTATGACAAATTAATCACCTGTTAGCGTAAGAGAAAAATATATTTGCATCCCCTTACTTCAAAATAAAGTAGTATTTCTAAGAGAATAGGTGATCCTCATCAAGTAATAAATTACCACCCTAATCGTAATGACCTTTACCAAAGACTCCTAAGAATTTAAGGAACTCTAAGGGAAACTTCAAAGAAAACAACCAGTGTTGCTCAAACACGATTTGTTGTGCAAGTAACCCAGCGATGTATGCCCATATACATATAAATTAAAGATCATTGATTAAAGTAAGTATAGGCAAGTGAGTAGGTATAAAATTATGATTTTAGATATTTAATAAATGCAAAAATCTTTTGTGGTATAAAAATTAAAGAAGATAACTTGTAAGATATTTTCATGTTATATTCATCTTTCGAAATATATTTTGATTTGATTTGATTTGATTTATTCATTACATTTTGTTCCAGCTGTCTACAGCAAATAAAAAAAAAACATTTTCGTTTAGGTAGGGTTTTCTATAATTTAAAGTCATTCTAGAAACGTTCCCTCCGGTAAATAAAGATGATGTTGCTCCTACATATCAAAAGAGTACAACTAAAAAGACACATAGTATTACGTGTTGCAGATTCCATACGTACTTCAAAACCAAAGACTTGAAGCAGGACCTTAAGTAGTATTCGTGAACTAAATAAAATCAATTTCAAGATTAACTTTTGTAATTTAAATAGGTATTCTCAAAGAATAAAAAATTTTTAAATAGAATATTTGTCGTGTTTAATTTCTTCCGAGAGAACATCGAGTAAAACAAATAAATGAGGAGAAAAATTTCGCCGGAATGACTGGCTGAGAGTTCCAAATATTGACCGAGTTTTGTATTTAAATTTATTTACATTACTCTCGTTTCGTGAGTTAATTTTCAAAATAACTGGGTATTTTAGAGAAAAAAATTTCGAGAGGTGCTTCAAATTATTAAATAGTGGTATAATATTTCGTTGGATAATTTTATGAACTACTTCATATCTCGAAGAAATTGCCTATAGGCCTAATTAAAATTGTTTCTAAATATTATTAATATTTTTAATGAAGTATAAGGATTCAAGGAATAAATATAATTATTTTATTTATAATTACATTATTAGCTGTCTAGATTCAGAAAATTTTTTTAAACTTGTAATAATCAATATTTTTTCAAATGTTCGCTGATGTAAAAACATAGGTACCATCTTTAATAAATGAATATAGGTAATGAATAAATATCCAGCTTATATACATAGAAAAGCTTCAATAACGAATTACCTACTTTGAAAGAATCGACACAGGTAATGTTCAGTTTCCTTGATAAAAAATATTAATAATACCTACCTAATTGTCTAAAAGAAATACACGTTTTATTAGTTTCAGCCAGTCCGACTATACCTTATTCATACTTCTCTCATCAAACTGGTATAACAAATGGCTAGGTGTATTCATAGAGACTCAAAACTCAATAATAAATAAATCAATTAGCAAATAAAAAATTGAATTACCTTTATGAGACTTTTTTGCGCCATTTCCGAGTATTTGATCAATGCTATAAACACTTTTGAAAGACGACGTTATATTGTCACTCTTATCCATTCCCAAACGTGAAAAAACAAAATTAAAAAACACGCGAATATCGAAAAATTTCACCGAACAAGTAATATTATTCCGTTTGGTAAGAACCGAGAAAAGTAAATGGTGGTTATATGAAATAAATCCCACCCTTCTATATTTACCCCCCTAGAAGAACCGACTGAAATGATTCCGTATCTCGAGACCGATGAGAAGGGGTAATTGGGTACCCGTTCCGCCAATCCCAAATCATCCCTTGGCGGTGTCCTGATAATAAAATAACACCCATATTTTCGCCCTTAATTCTTTTCCGCTTATTTACTGATTTTACACTTTTTAAAACGGATACCCTTTACAATTTATTTTACATTTTTTTTTTGCTTTTCTTTTAGAGCGCTGCTTTTTAAGCAAAGAATATATTTCACTTTAGATTTTTTCTTCCTTTTTTTTTTCTAGTAAGGTGTTGAAGTTGACTTGTTTTCCTACGTGAATAATACGATAATACAAAGTTTGAAGTAGGAGCATCCTGCATATGTTATGTTAAATGTTAGGTATACTCTTTTAAAGTGGGTACAAACAAAATCTTCGACTTGACGTACACTTTTGTAATTTTTTCTGAAATTTAATGTTGTTAAATTTCATCTTGATAGGTGAAGACTTATCTTCACATCAGTTCAACACGGAATTACTATATATTTCGAATGGCTACCACGTACCAAGGTATACCGATCGCAATAATGGACAGATAAGTTAACAGCTAAGTGGGCGATTTATTGCACCTCTTTATACCATTTCCATCATTAATCGCTTCGCTGATTTTACAAGAGGGTTAGAACAGATGACAAACGTTGAACGGCGGCTAGACGCTAAACACGCGTGAATTTCACATTTTTATTCGCCTCTCAATACGTCTCCCCGTAGCTTTCTTTTTTGTAAAATTAAATAGCTGTTTAACCACGACCGTTGGCTTTTACCATTTGTCCATGCGAGCGGAGATTTATAAAGATGCGGTTTTATCAATGAAAAATGAATAAAGGTTTCGAAATTCATAACTCTTTTGGTATATTTATCCATTTTTCTTAAACCCAAAATAATTAGGTACCTATATAATATAGTTACTGAATCACTTGGTGAATACAGGTTTTCATGGTGTTAAAATGACGTAAGTATCATCCTCACTCTGAGTTGAGATCTAGTATAGCTGCTTATGAAGAAGTTTTATTAAACAATCCAAAGGCCTGAAATATGTGGGTTTTTTTACTGTATTTTCATTATACATCTTCTCAAAAACGTACCTACTTTCCATAGAGCCCGTAGCTATTAAGGAAGTGGTTGTACATGTGGCGTATAAGGAAAAGAAATGAATGAATATAAATGAAGAGGTCAAAAATGTTGTATCTAAACAAAATTTTAATTTCATCGCATTATATATTTTATTATAATTTTTTAAGAGTTAAATTGGTAATATCACTCGATTTTCACGGAACGCTAAATAAATTTTTTCAGCTCATGGAAGCAGAATATATCTACCAATTCACATATTTGAATTGAATAGTGAATCCAGAATTATAAAAAAAAGATTCGAATCAAAGTTGATAAAGGCCTCTTGAGCAGCCTGCTGTACCTAATTAAAGCACATATCTACCTATATCGTATGTCCTATGCAAAGGCCCTATGAAGAATTGCTCGTTGAAATATGTGGATACATATTACTCGATAACTCGAATGAAATAAATATACCTCTTACAAAGTAAAAATTCAGATTCCATTTCTTCTCAACCCTTGATTCATATTAATAAAAATTTGGCATTGGGCGTATAAAAACTTCAACGTTACATATTCCAGTAATGAATATTTACCAATAAGCTTTGAGAGGATTGTGTGAATAAAATGAACGAATCTGTCTTACGAAACGATATACCTAATGCTTTTTATATTAAACGACGAATATTAAAGACACGCTTGCCGATTTTATACGACTAGTATAAACAGTGATAAAAACCTTAATCTGGAATTTCAAACTCGTGTTTTATTAAACGTTCCACAATTCTGGATCTTATAATTCTAAATTGATTGCTGTTCATCTCTCGTACAAGTTAGAGTTAATATTCGGTTCTCTGAAGTGAAAGCAGATATGGGGGAATCTGTTGCAAAAGAGAAATACGAATTTAAAAGGAATGAAAGATCGTGCGATTTCATTAACCACCATATTTTAATTACAAATTGGAGGATTTTCAACTTTAAATACGGTACAATATTTTAGTCACACAACTTCAGTGATGAGAGAACTGATTGAATTGCGGTTAGGTTTTGATTTTTTGTATTTTTCGACCCAGATTCTGGTTTCGGTAACAATTTTCAAGTATTTCAGTTCAGATTCAGTTCCGGTCATCGTTTTCAAAAACTCACTTCAAAACCGGTATTTTCCGCTTTTTGATTCAGTTCGGATTACTCATCATTCCTGCTCGATGATAAGAACTGCGATAACCGCATCGTCCATAAAAAACAAGTGCCGGTTCAATTAGGGGTTCAATAAGCTCTGCAGAGGGAGAGGGGGGCGGACATCAGAAACGTACAGAACTATATAGACTGCCGAACAACAACCAAAATTTTCAACAGTTCAGGTTTGAGTTATACATTTCGCTAAAAAATTATTTTAATCACCGATTGAGTCGTTCAGTGTTCTGTGATTCAAATCATGGATCACGGATTGAAAACTTCAACATGATCCGAATCAACAGTTAGGCCCGCAATGCCCGGATCATTTTGTAAACTTCATATCAAAGAAGTCGAAATTTAAAATAGAAAAATAATTCAAAATATCATTTTCTAGTTTTCTATAATAATAAAACACGTATTAAAAAAAAGAAATGTGTTAAACCGTAAACACTGGCAATTCAAGTTCAACATCATAAAAAAAGATCTGAATTCTAGAATGAACACGGATCCTTCCCCAAAACTGTGATTCGAATCATGGATCAGATCGTGAATAAAATTCTTGATCCGAATTATGATTTGGTGCTTTCATTCACGTCCATTAGATTCCGAAATCTGAAAAATCACCCCACGAGTTCTCTTGTCTTTATTCGGAAAGTGTTGGTAGGCTGATTCGCAGTGTATTGTATAAGTATGATCGATGGATCAATCAGACTGTATAGTTAAAATAGGTGTACAATCGTAATTAGCCAAAGAAAAACTCGAATGTAATTATGACAGAAGTAATTTGTATCATTTCTTGGTACTTAGTGGAGCCAACCACCGACTATAGCGCCCTAACTCTAGTTTAGATACAAAATACTTCTAAAGTTGTTATCACGTCTTATCAGTTAATTCGTGATTCATCGTCCATGTTTCTTTCTTCTATGCTATTGTTCAGTATTCACATATTCCATAATTTTGTGTGCATTAATAAGATACTTTTGTTTAAAAAAAGATTTTTCTCGTGCTTAGTCACCATTTGTGAATTTCTTAAATAGGTATTTGTTATTTCTGGACATGATCTATGAGACTGAATGGATATATTCTTGTTCGTGTTTTTTGCTAGTCAGTTTATGTACTTCGTGATTGTCTCATCCTGTAAAACACATGGTGCTAGTATTACTGGTAAGTCATACGTAGTAAATCTTTCTGTTCTTATATGTATCTAAGTACGATATGTCCGAAGAAAATACGTCTTAATTTGTTCTAAAGTGCGTTTCAACATAGGTATACCTGATCTACATTTATATTCCACTCTGATATATCATTGTGATGAGTGATGACCACTTCATCTTTTGTACATATTATTATATACGCAGCTTTTTTACCAGGTCCCCCATCGCATTCTACACAGCAATAGAAATTGGATTTAATTCCGAATTAAATTCGAATTACACGTGCTTAGCTTCAGGTTACGTAACTAATCGGTTTCCATTTCATTCCCATTGAAGGGCGATTAGATATAACATCAATACGCATCAGCAATCCCACAAAACAATTAGCCTCTTTCTGGTATACGCGATAACCATCTACCCTATTCGATTCCCCTCATCGATGTACACATTCCTATTTGCTTGGCTGTGAATTATTACATTTTATCTTCATCTTTTGCCATGTTTTACTTTCTTACGACAACAATCGATTTAACTCATTAGCTTTATTCGTCGTCGCGCCGACACATTCGGATACTTGTTTCGCTGCCGGTGTTGTATGAACTTGTGTAATATTCAAAAGTTGGCGAAAGTTTTAGTTACCATCCAGAGCGGGGTTATATTAAAACGGATACATATTAAAAGGGTGGCCCCGTTAATAAGCGCGAATTGAAAGCTAAAGCTGCTATTGTAGCTAATTCACAATAAGCTTCTAATAAAGACGGAGTGCTGCTTAATTTAAGTCCTGTATTCATTTTGTGCAATCAACAACACAGTTACAATGTTTAGTTCAAGGCGTAAATATAAAAGATTACTATAATCGCTGTGAAATGAAATTAACTTTCTTCTATATTATTAATTGTCTTCTTGATTTCAATTCGCGAATTTATCCATAAAACAAAGTTTGAAAAACTCCGCGCCTTTGATAGCTTATTTGATGCGATAAAATGAAATTCAATTTATCACCAAAGGACAGTTACGAAATGAGAAAATTCTTCGAATTTCATTTATAACTTGGGCTACATTTTGTTTCTTTTCTTCATTTTCTAGAACGTAATGATTTACTTAATTTAGAGTTATATATTATGATTTTTATTATTCAGACATTTTATATTTTTTAAACTGATTGAAAACTCAGTTTTAGTGTCCATGTTGAAAATTATTCGTTAATGTTTTTATATTTTTATTAAACAGTGAGAATAAGTAAGTGATCTTCATCGTTTTATTATTATCAAATATCAAAAATGTAATGAAGTATACCTGAGTAACAGGATAGAGGGTACGCTGCATGGTACACGTGTACTGTAAAGTTTGTGTAAATTGTGAACTGTCACGTTTCTTTTCTTTTTATGTAAGTAGCTAAGTACTTACTACTTTTGATCAATTGGTTGTATTTAAAACTCAAATAAAAATTCAATTGTACGTATATAAAAGCAGTTGGCGAATTGATGGTCCCTAAAACTTCATGTTGAACTTTTTAATTCAATTACCTCGTTGTTGTTATTATAATTTTTCTTGTTTTAGAGGGATGGTGGCAAGTGAACGATCCTCAGTACATTTCCTCTGTATCCAAGGATATACCAGATCGACATTGTAACCATCTAAAATATTATTAAAATTCGAATAATTTTCCCTAGTGAAAAATTACTCTCTCGCTATTCTTCCATTCGCATTTACCGCGAAAAAGAATTAAATTTTATTAATTTCCTTTGATTTTTATTATTTCCTTCATTCTTGTTTGCGATTAGAAGGAAAATGAACGAAAAATACAATAAAATTGAAGGGCTAGCTAATAAGCCGCAAAAGTCGGAAGATAGTTAGGGCAACTATTATTGAAATTAAATAAAGGAGGAATGAGATCTAAATTGAACTTTATGTGGTGGATATTAAGAGATCTTTCTTTATAATGTTTACTTTCTTCTTGGCTAACTCCAATTTTCTACCGAATAAAAGATGAAGAAGTTTTAATAAACGAACGGTTTAAGGGTTTGGCGGGAATTCTGATGATGATAAAAGAACACGTTGAAGTCTGGAGCGCATTTTCATTAAACCCGAATACCGGGTATTCTGCAAGTAAATTTATGTTCCATTTAAAATTGTCAATTACTCTTCGTTCAGCTTTTTTGCGTTCGATTTGAAGGGTCTAATAATCAACATCTGATTATTTATAATGTAGATGAGCTCGAGGAAATATTTATTCATTCATTTAAATAGACATGAATGGTAAGTGGTGATAATTTTTATTTTTTTCGCGGTTATAATGATACAGGTTAATTCTCTGGTAGACTCTGCACATCGAAGATATACCGAATGTGTGACCGAACCATATATGAGTTTTATTTTACGAACATCCTGTACTTTTTATACGCGCAGAAAAGCACCCACATTTCTGCAAAAGTTAACCAAACCGAACCTTCTGGCTGTGTACATAGCATACCCGCGCAGATTTACTTTTATTGCGCGCTATTGGCTCCAGTTTGGTCTCTCCTGCCGACTTCCTTTTACAAAACAGTATTAGTTGGTTGTTTTTCCCATCACTGAACACACATGCACATTTATTAAGTAACGCGTTCTTTCAAGCTATCGTTTAAAAACCAGAAATAACGAGATTTTTATTCTGTTTAGATTTTCGCGCATTAAAAACGTATACGTGCGCTGTCAGCGTGTCGGATAGGGAGTAAGTCGAGTAAGAAATTGGAGAATTGGCATTTTTGTTTTAAACGCACCATAAACGAGGGTAAAGTGATCACCATTTAATGCATTTTCATCGCTGTAACTCGGGTGAAACGAAAAAAAGTAGGTTTTCGAAATCGGCAGCGTGTGCTCGATGAAATTTGTACTTTAATTACGACGTAATTAATCGAAAGAAAAAACTCCGTTCGTATTCATACCGCGCGCCATCGCCCATGAACGCGTCACCGAAGGGTATCTGCCATCGGAGGCACGTGACACATGAAAGCAAGCGATTTATATTAGCGCAAGCAGTGTGCAAATAGCCACCAACGATTTGACAATTTCGTCCTCTTGTCAATGGAACGTAATAATATTTTTATTTCTTAGTTTTAGAAAGTTCACGCAATATTCGATTTTGTGGAGGTGAAAGGACGGCAATCGGAAAATTTTTTGTTTTTTCAAAAAATTAGGCATATACCGGGTGACTGCTTGATTCGAGCACCCAAGCGAAAAAATTAGCTAAAAGGTGAATAAATTCAAAACATATGTGTATTTTTGACAATGAAAATATAAATTAAAATTGTGTATTACATTGATAAACACTTTTAAGCATTAAATTAATATTATTTATGCCATTTATTGTTCTTAATATCATTCAAATATGTAATTCATTTCTATGAGTGAAAGATTTTTGCGCTTGGGGTGCTCGAATCAAGTAGTCACCCGGTATATATTTTGAGAGAAAAACATTTTTAGTGGACTTTACTGAATGTATATTGCACCGTAGCGTGGATTATCGCTAGAAAAAGAGATATTGGAGCGATGTTGAGATTCCCAGTATTGTGCCGTCCATTTTTCTTGTAGGCATTGAAATAGCAATAAGTCTGCAATGCTCCACGCAGCTACTCGTAGATAAAGTGTTGCGTAGATTACTACATAAGGTTGAATCTGTTTCGTAGCAATTAACATCGCGAATGTATTAGTAGTATCAATATCTCATAACGTTAATGGTGATTGGAAGCGCAAATGTCCGCTGGATACTGAGACCATACTTTGTCCTTTCTGCGAATAAGTTGTATTTTATCATGTATTATTGGTTTTGTGCTTTTTTTATCCCGCATAAAAGCAACCTGTCGTTTCATAGCCTATGACACAACGCAAGAAAGATTAATTCCGTGATTTGTTACTGATTTCTCATAATGGAAGTTTAAGACATTGTAATGGATTCCCACCCTCTATGGAGGATTTGTGGCGGCCGATTTGAATTTTTTGTGTCGATTGTTGAAATACGCCAATGTTTATTGTAACGAAAGTAATGTGATGTATGATTTTTTATATTAAATTGTTTTCCTTCGCGCGTTGAATATGTGT
The DNA here is from genome assembly GCA_009761765.1 of Phenacoccus solenopsis. Taxonomy (NCBI): domain Eukaryota; kingdom Metazoa; phylum Arthropoda; class Insecta; order Hemiptera; family Pseudococcidae; genus Phenacoccus; species Phenacoccus solenopsis. The sequence goes on along the minus strand of CM019754.1, from coordinate 31,593,935 downwards.
CATCATTTCACGAGTATCATAAAACAAAGTAAATTAAGATCAAAGTCTAATGCTGACACACGTTACCAGATTCCAAAAGTAATCACTCTTTATGCTACAGCACTTATTTGTTCAATCGAGTTTTGGTTATTTTGTTTAAAATTATCGATGCGCGACGAAAACTCGATACAAGAAAAGAAATCGACTCCATATTTATAAGGTAGTTGTATTAATAGTTTTTGGAGTAGTTGACTATACCTCCTTTGAGAAATGTCTTCAAATTTGAAAAAAAAATGTAAGTGAAAATATATTCCAAAAAGTTTGACATTTGCCATCAGCTGATTACAAATGATTTGAAACAAAGATTTGAAGACTTCCCCTCCCCCACCCCTCATTCACGAAGTAGGCGGGTTGTGATAGTTGTCGTTTCCAAGTTAAAAATTGTATCTGAAAAAAGTATTTTGAAATTTCCAGGTAGTTCCACGAATTAATGATTCGAACAAAAGAATTAATAATTTTGATTTTCTCGAAGGGAAGTTACAAAATTCAAAGAACGAATCATTCACTAATAATTATTGATTGTCGATTTCGATCGCGAATAATATAATTTCCCTTGATAAATTGTTTTCAGTCAATCATCATTTATTGTAACCGGTAGTAAAGTCCACTCATTACGTGTGATAGCATGTAGTTTCTGTACGATTTTTAATGAAAATGTAAGCTTGTAGATGGCAGTACACATATTTTTTTACAACAACATGATTAAAAAATTCACGTTTAATGAAAATAAACAATGACAAATAACACATATGTACTTATCGGCCTGTTTATAGCGAATGTCGTACGCTTTGTGCAACCGTGCGAAGCTATGGAGGTTATAGAACACAAAACAGACGTTTTAGTTGGTTCATATGTGTATTTTAATTGTTTTTCAAACCATATTCACAATTATATTTTCCGTCCATGCAGTCTATAAATTTTTTCGGTGAGATGTATGAAAGACTCTTGCACAAGTTGAAATCGTATTCTCAGGTAAGTTTGGACAATTACTTTATTTTTTATTAGTTATGTCTTTAATTTTGAATTAATTTTTTATTATTTGTAACGACAGTTAGTGAGGTACATTTATAACAGAAATTTATCGTTTTATTTATTCGATTTTTGGAAAAATAATGTTAAAACGTATCATGACATTCATGATCAATAATGAATACAACAATGGATAAATGTTCTGTTTTCTTAATATAGGTTTGTATCATTTGAAGGAATACCATTTCATGTACTCTATTAGTAGTATACTAATGTATGTTCTGGCGCAAAGTTCAACATTGAGAAACTGTATGTAGGTTCGGGCATGAGAATTTTCTGTTTTTGCTCCAGGTCAAAATTTTATTTCGCTCTCGTTATCATGCGTATTCTATTGAATATTCCTTTACTCTACTCTAAAATTTAAATTTGACATTTTTTTCCCATTCAAAAGTCTCCATATAATTCTCATGTTGTTTTTTTGTAAGCTGAAATCATGTTTTCCCATTATCATACCTTGTAAACTAGACTAATGAACTCGTTCAACTATACCTTAGAAATAATATACATGTAATCGAAATGATAACCGTGGATAAAAATTCTTACACTTTTTTATTGAAGATCATTGACATCTAACATGATATTGGAAAAATATAAGTATGTATGTCTTAAAATTTTTTTATTTGTTCCATAACTTTCGCTTTTGGTTTTCGTATCACCTGAAGAAGAACAAACTTCGTTCGAAACTCATTATGCGAATGAAAATGTGAAATTAATTGCTGAAAAAATGTATGTATTATTTAATGAATTCTAAAAAAAATTTCAAGAAAAAACATAATCGTAATAGTACAGAATGAGTTGAATCGGGTCGTAGGGTTCAAGTTTATGGAGAATACTTCGCTAGGAGAGACTTCACACAAGAACAACTGAACGTGCGTACACAACACAAGAAACTTTATTGAACACAGAATTGAACATCACATAAGATCAAATACATCGTTGAACAAATCATTAATAATAGAGCGCCATTTATAAATTATATGATCTCTCCCGATCGACTACGTTAATACTGTACATCCCTACCGCCGTTACATACACACTATCAACACCATAGGCGCAGTGCGTCCACTTCGTCCCGCTTCAAAGTGTACATGTACAAAAATTAAGTTAAGAGGACACCATCACGATATCACGACTAGGTTATTATTGATTGAATAATTTTATGCTAGGTGATATAGATGAGCTTCATCATATCTTACGAATCTATGTGCATCTATTGGTTCCCATTTTAACAAATTCTCTTTGCACTGAAAACAAATAATGTTCACATCAGTTTTCATCAATTTATTGATCTCATTCATGATCTCTCCTATCTTACTTGATTTATTGAATGATGCGGTACATTCTCAATAACAAAAAAAACCTCGTGAGTAAACAAACTTTTTCCTTCATCACGCATTGGAAAATAAAATCCTTTAAAATGCTCTTCTTTAACCGTACAACACTGGAAAATTAAAATCTTTTTAATAAGTGCTCACGTTAATCGATTACTACAATTATAATGAAGACTAGTACCTGAATTATTTCATCTTGAGCATTTTCTGGACTGAAACGTCGTAAATTGAACGGTATGATGTTCACATATATTACCCAATTTTTATTTTGGTTAAGTGGTGAGGATTCTTCAGGTTCTAAGAAAGTATTCAATATCTTGAGTATCGTATTATGATAACTACTTTTATTGATTGGTTTAATAACTTACCCTCGTTGTCCTTGATGTCTTCTAGAGCCATTTTAACCGCGCGTTTGTGATCGTTTCTAAATATTTTCAACTCTTGAAAAAGAAGGTCCCACTCCCTTTCTTTCAGAATGATGATTCCAGGTTTTTTGTCATGTTGGACTTCATCCGATGACTGATGAAATAATTCGACCATGGCCTCCGCGAGTATTTCCACGGTGATACCTTTTGTACTTTTTACGCGCTTCAATAAAATTGCTGCGCTTGGCGTGAGACTGAATTTTACAGAAACGATCCACCTGATTTTATATGGAAAGTCAGAGTCGAGAAGCCACGGTGGAAAAACAGTCCTTTCGAGAATTTTTAGATACGGACGCAGGTTAAGCTTGGCTTGGGCCAGATTTCTTTCTAATTCCACGTTTCTCTGAAATATTATAATAAATAATTTTCAAACCTTAGTAACTCCTCCGTAGAAAAAAAAAGTCTAAATAGTGTTCATTCGTAGACTCATTTCATGGAGAAATGATAAAGAATCAATCAATGCAATGAATTTTGTACATCAATTACACATTCTCTCCTGATTACGTCGTTCGAATACTCAATTTTCAACACACAAAATTGAAAAACACGAATCTCGTATACCAGATTCTTATCAACGACTTGAAAACGTTCAATAATTGAAAAACATATCTCAAAATAATAAAACGACGCCTTAAAATTCACCCAATCTACTGCACTATATTTTCACTCGAGAAATGTAAGAATAAGCGATACGAAGATTCAATATTCAGAGAATAGCAATTTTGTATTCGGCGATCTCAAATCCCAACCTAAAACAATTCGGTAATTTGGCGAATGAAAACTTTGTGAAATAAAAAACTGAAATAAATTTAGGTAGGGTATATAAAAAGTTATTACTTTTTCGTCATCTGTTTTCTGCAATTTCTTCAATAACTCTGAGGCGTCGTCTTCCTTTTGATCAAGTTCTACAAGCAGCATATTCACGATTCCCTTCACCTCTCCTCGTACTTCCAGATCAGTTATTTTTGATATAAAATCAAGGGCTGTTCTTCTCCTCTGAAACAACAACACGAGTGATGAAAAATTTGTAAATTAATAAAGACATAAGGGAAGTAAATTGACACATACTTTTTCCTTTAGGGGTGTATAACCAGATGGCTTCGGATTTTCACTATCCTTTTCTTCTGAGAGTGTGTATTCTGATGAGTTCGAACTTTTATTATCCATCATAAGTGAAGCCGATTTAATAAAAGGAAATTATCAAAATAACTTTTTATTTGCGAAGTGGTTATGTATAACAAGATCCGAAAAACAATGAAACGACATAACGACCAACGACGTAACGAGTAAGCCTAAACATCCACACCGAACAAGGTCGAACATTCCGAATAAGTGTGACGTTGGCTCGAAAGCGAAAACATTTTACGTTTCTCCGCATGGAGCGCTTGTGGAAAACCACGAAATTCGGAGGGAGGGAAATATCGTTCGCGAATCACAACGAACGATTAAAATAAAACAATGGACTAATTTAGAAGTATTTTTATTTTAATTAATTAATAATATAATAAGAATTAGTGATGTCTAATTATTTGCGCGGCGTCGTGGATTTTTTGGAATCTGAAAAAAATTGTGAAAAAGGAAAAACAAAGCACAGCATTAGTTTAAACAAAACTAAGTGAGCATTGTTAAGATAAGTAATTTAATTTCCGTTCAAACAACCTGAACTAATACTGAAGTGGAAGCGTGCGAAACTTATAGGGTGGGTAACTTATAACGTGGATTTAGAATTTTGAGGAAAATGGCGACGCCTGAGAGACTCTAGTTGCTATTATTACATGTTAATGTTAATTAATAAGACTACAATATTATAATGATAAATAAAACTCACGGAAGCGTTGATGGAGTCCGTCTCCATTGATGTATTACTTTCGGTCATCTCAATAAACTTGCTAACTTAGTTGTAATTATAACTTTTAAGAAAATCAGATGGAGCTACTTAAGTATTTGAACGCGTCTTCTTTTGCCAGAAATAGCGTCTGTATTTGGTGATGAGTATTTCCAAAGACTTGGTCAAGAAAGGTAGGTCGTAACCTATCAGTTACGAATAGATAGTGGTTTTTGTATTTTGTGGTAATTTCAGGTAATTTACCTTGGAACATGAATGGATAAAGGTTTTTTGTAACTCGTGGTATTTCTCGGTAATTTCTTTGTAATTTACGAAGTAAATTACGTAAATTACGTTTTAATTCATAGATTTCAAGTGGTGCGCCGCTTGAAGTCGAATTTTTCGACACTCCCCGCGGCCGAAGCATAGATAAAAATTTGGGGTTGGTTTTGACTAATGTGGTTTTAATTCAGGTACACTACATATCTACTAAATATTCAAATTGCGTTACTTATTTTCAGTTTAATTTAGGTTTTTTTCTCAAGGGTTCTTCGCTTTCGTCTATTTGGTTCTCTTCAGGTAGTTCTAGTGGGTATAACTGGTTAATTGCTCGAAGAATAATTTTAGAAATGATTAATAGATAATAAATTTTGATAAATACATTGCTAATTGTAAAATTCATATGCATAAATCGTCAAAGTAGGGGAAAAGTAATAAAATTAATGAAACTGAATAAAAAATAAAAATTGTTCAAAACGATCGTGACGTCAATTATGCATCCACCAATAAGATCGTTTTTTACTTGTTGGCGAATATTCATACTCAAGAAGCCAATAAAATTATTTATTTTCGTTTCCCAACAGGTGTTGGATTATTTTCACTCCGATTTCCTAATTAATAGTGTTGGGTAGATTAATTATTCATTACGATAAATAAATAAAGCAGGAATAAGTAAATAAATAAACACATACACGGGAATAAATCATCAATAAATAAATACTCAAGTAAATCGTTTATTTCTTCAAGCTATGCAAAGTAAATATAGTGTAAATAATTTCGTCGTATTGTTTTTTTGGCTGTGTCCATTTCAAAAATTCAATGCTTCTACCCTTATACTGGTGAACGTGATCATTTAATTTGATATGTTCGAATTTAACATGCGTTTATTCTAATTTAAGTGTTTTTTCGATCCGGATCGCTAAAATTGTTTTACATTATAATGTTTATTTACCAAGTGTCGAGCTGGGTCTCATCTAAGTCATCGGATGTTCTCTGTACGAGTTTGGGAATATCGCGCTTTCGGTGCAAACCCGCATTCACAGAAACAGATCCAAAAGTATAGAAGAGATCCTTTATTGATGTTGAATTTCACGATCATGTTCACCAGGGTATTTTGCTATTTATAAATCTTGGTTGTGTGATTAATGATTATTACGTGTATGATTCTGGGCTGTGGAGCTGTCTATATTTTAAAGTTAAGAGTCTCTCAAACGTATGATCAAAACCTAACGCTCTGTCTACCAAATGTGGAAAACCACGAAATTCGGAGGGAGGGAAATATCGTTCGCGAATCACAACGAACGATTAAAATAAAACAATGGACTAATTTAGAAGTATTTTTATTTTAATTAATTAATAATATAATAAGAATTAGTGATGTCTAATTATTTGCGCGGCGTCGTGGATTTTTTGGAATCTGAAAAAAATTGTGAAAAAGGAAAAACAAAGCACAGCATTAGTTTAAACAAAACTAAGTGAGCATTGTTAAGATAAGTAATTTAATTTCCGTTCAAACAACCTGAACTAATACTGAAGTGGAAGCGTGCGAAACTTATAGGGTGGGTAACTTATAACGTGGATTTAGAATTTTGAGGAAAATGGCGACGCCTGAGAGACTCTAGTTGTTATTATTACATGTTAATGTTAATTAATAAGACTACAATATTATAATATAAATAAAACTCACGGAAGCGTTGATGGAGTCCGTCTCCATTGATGTATTACTTTCGGTCATCTCAATAAACTTGCTAACTTAGTTATAATTATAACTTTTAAGAAAATCAGATGGAGCTACTTAAGTATTTGAACGCGTCTTCTTTTGCCAGAAATAGCGTCTGTATTTGGTGATGAGTATTTCCAAAGACTTGGTCAAGAAAGGTAGGTCGTAACCTATCAGTTACGAATAGATAGTGGTTTTTGTATTTTGTGGTAATTTCAGGTAATTTACCTTGGAACATGAATGGATAAAGGTTTTTTGTAACTCGTGGTATTTCTCGGTAATTTCTTTGTAATTTACGAAGTAAATTACGTAAATTACGTTTTAATTCATAGATTTCAAGTGGTGCGCCGCTTGAAGTCGAATTTTTCGACAGCGCTATAATGTTGTCAATTTTATGATTATTATCATGTATCACGAGAAAGTATCAATTTTGCTTTCTTTATTCTTTGACAAATTTTGTTGTGAGTATTGTATATTACCAATTTTCAAGGCTATGAAAAAAACTTCTCATTTTTTATTAAATTCAGTGAAATTTTCAGCTGAGTTTTTAACAAAACGATAGCTATTACAGCCTACCTGATTTGGGAAGGGAAGGTCGGGGGAGGGTGGGATCTTCAAATCTTTGCGTTTCAGACCATTTGTAATCATCTGGCAAATGTCCAACTTTTTGGTATATATATATATGTATATATATTTGTACCGCTATCTTTATGAGACCCGGTATATCAACTGGACGGACCGAGACCCACCCTTTCTATTATAGATACGAGGATGAGAGTTAGACCTATATGCGTCATTTATTCGCGCCAATGCCAGCAACCTGAGAGGGGTAGAAAATCGACGTATTCAAACATACGAGTATAAATGATTTTCTACGGTGTTGTGAGGCCTTCAGGTTTTACACGTAGTTCCGAGACCCACTACAGATTTTTCGTCGATTATCTGAGACCCAGCAACGTTGCCAAATAAAATGACTATACAATTGAATAAATTATATTTTCTTTATAGCATGTATTTCATCACGTTTACATTCCAAATTCGATTCGTGTCTAGAACATGATTTTCATCTCGCATGTACATTCCTGAAATGAAAAACAATTTTCAATCAACATCAAATTCAATACGCAATAAAGTTTTAATAAATCTTGATTAAAAAATAAAAATAAAAAGCGATAAATAAACAAATAATTTTTAATTCCGTTTCCATAAAATTTTTATCTTGTCAAATACTTTAATTTTATGTACGAACTTCATTATGTTTATAATTCAAATTGAACTTGTGCACCAGAGATGTGGATATTTCTGCTTGTTCGTAATTGGGTTAACGTTCCTGAAAAGAAAAATAATTTTTATTTAATATCATATTTAGTATGCAAAATGTCTCTGATGCATCTTAAAAAAATCACATGAACAAAAATGCTTTAATGATGTTTCGAGAAAATTCTCATTTTTGTCAGATGGATAATTCAATTTTATTCATGCAAGATGAAATAATAATTTTTCATTCCGAATCGATTTAAATATTTGCGATAAAAGACAATAATCTATCATCAGTACAAATCACAGTAAAATGACAACTTTCAACCCATTTTCGTGTAATTATTGCATCAGCATTTCAATCGCACGTGTTCGCATATCAGATCATAGGGGGGTGAGCAGTACTTTCCAGTCCGCGCATCGGGAGGATCGTTCGTATTTCGACAACGTGATTTTATTGTTATGCGTTTTTGATGTGATAACGTGATCTACTCATTGTCGTAATTTTCAAAGAATATGGTGCTGTGACGTTAATTTGAAGAAGGTATGGCAGCAGAAAAGTGTATTCTCGTAAAATTTTACAATAATGTGAAATATATTTGTCGGTCAGAAGATACGAAAGCAGGGGCGTGCTCAGCCATTTGAGGGCCCCAGGATAAATACCTTGAAGAGGCCCCAAGAGACCATGGGCCCCCGGTTAAAATTTCCAACTTTTTTTGAGTGAATTAGAAAGCTAAGCGAAGAAGCAAAAAATTTGAATATGGAGAAATAAAAAATTTTAAATTTTGATAGGTATAACATCCATTTTACTTAACATTAAACTATTTCATTAAACAATAATTGTTTCTGGAATTTTTTGTTTTTATTAGTCAACATCCAAGCAGCAGCGTACTAAGGACATTCTTCAGGGGGAGGGGGGAGAAAACCAGAAATTGCCAACTTTTACCTTTTTTTTTTTTTTTTGCTCTAACGTTAGAATGTTTTAATTTCAGCAAATTTGCAATTTTTCATCGATAATATGGAATTAGTATTAAAAAAAATGTATCATCTTAGTAAATTTCAACGATAGGTGTAGTCCTGAATGATATTTCTTATGATGCTCGTACAACGCCTAAAAGAAAAAACAATCGAAATGTCATTCTTCATATTACTCTATTGAGAACATCATCCTAGTGGTATGATGGGTAAAAATAAATACAACGCATTAAAAGTTAAAAATAATGTTTTAAAATCGTAACAAAAACAACGCGCGAAGCGTGAAAGAAATTTTTTCATCATTTATACAAGTTGATAAATTTTCTTCCACACTTGGTTAATATTGGTAAATTTCAGTATTTTAGGCTATTTTGTAATTTTTTACCTCTTTAAATTTTTTTTAAATCGTAAGAAATACAACGCGCGAAGCGCAAAAGAAATTTTTTCCACTTACATATAAATTGGCAAGTTGGTAAATTCCAAAAGCTGGCAATTTCAAAAACTACAATATTTTGTTTAAGAAAATTTATCTGCCTTATTTTTGATACTAAGTACTTATTAGTGCTAGTGGTCAAGTTAACCAACTTTACGCTAAAACTCCAAATTTACCAACCTTTCAAAAGCCAAGGAGGAGCTCATCCCTCCCACCTCCCTCCTTTCCATACGTCCCTGCATCCAGGCATTCTAGACATAATTTGGCTCGTTTTGGGAAATAATTGTTGTTACACTAATTTTTGGTATGGTTGTCAGGAGTAATACCACAAACGACATACTAAAACTCCCCTCATGTAGCGGTGACGTGTGGCCCTCTATGGGAGTTAGAACCCCGCAAAAGCTAGTTTTACTTACAGTGACTGTTACAAGTAAATTAGATATATAATTAATTAATCTACATCAAATTACCTACAAATTATGCTTAACGCATTTTTCTCTATCATTCACAGTTCGACAACAAAAAAACTTTGAAGATGGCCCATTAGGTAAAATGACTCAATTGTTGTACATTTGTGAGTTTTTTGCATTTTTCTTGGTTATAGTGCCAAATACGAAAACATTCTTACCACACAAAATTATTCTACACCAAATTTCTCGTAAAAATATTGCATTACATTTTTTGTACCATTCATCATAAGTTAGTAAAGAGATCTTGAAGAAGACGCATCAAGCAGTATAATGATTTATCATTTTTTGAACATAGATTTTTGTGTTTTTCTTCCTCGTAAGGAGAGATACGAAAAAATGGCTAATAAAAAAATGATCTACCTTAAATTTTCTTCAAGAAAGTTTGGTTGTTTTTTTCCTGTCTCCAAAAACTGAAGTGTAAGATTATTTAGAAACTTATATTAGCGTTTATCGAGCAGATTTTCGGGATGTTGGTCAAGAGTATAGGCATGAACAAAATACTAAAACTCCCCATATGTAGCCGTGATGCGTAGCCCCCTACGAGGCTTTGAACTCCCCAACTCAGTTTTTTGAACTTTGCTCGCTTACAATAACCGACACAAGTAAATAAATCCTATAGCAAATTTATTTATCCAAAATTTCCTATAAAAATATTTAATCATTTTCTTTCAGCTGTTTATAGGGGTTCAAACCCCTGTGGAGGCTGAGGAAATCGGTAATATGCATTGCATACGGCCTTGTAAATTTAAAAAGTTTTTGGAAAATGTGTTTTCAAATCATATCTGGTCATCATAATAAAAATTTGTAAAGCCATAAACGCCTTATTTTCGTTAGTTTTGTAGTTTCGTCACAGCTTTTAGTACAAGTAAAAATTTCCTGAAGAGTAGGTACGTGCTACCAATATTAGGTATACTTAAGCAGTTGAGTTGAATTGAATTTATTAAGGGCATAAAGATAAATTTGATGAAGTTTTTTACTATTTTATAACCTTTATTTCTACCGAATTGTACGACTTAAATACACTTCTTGTTATGCTAAAAGAGGCCCCACTCCAAAGGGGCCTACTCCTCGGGGTCCCAGGATATTACCCTGAGTCGTTACACGGTGAGCACGCCCCTGCATGCATTACACAGATTTTCAGCTTTTTTTAATCAAATTTGGGGATGTGGCAAAAAAATGTGTTCTTTTTGTTCATATAGTAATTTAAACGTTCTTTTTTGATCGGCAGATTTAAAATTACATTTAAAGAACAAATTCAGCGTGAATTTTTGTATTTTCATTGCTCATCAAACATTATAAGGCACTTTTAGCAGAAATTTTGAATTGGAGTTCTAATCATCGCGTAGATGTTTCTTGAGTAAAATATGAACCAAATCTTCTTAAAGTGGGTGGGGGGAGGAACAAAATTAAAATTCAGGCTCCGAATTTCAAAAATGAATTTGTTTTTGTTTATATTATTGAATAACTGATGATAGTTTTGCCCCTCGTAAAAAAATAAGCGAAATTGAAAACTTGGAGGTAAAATCGTTGATTTAAGTAACATAGAATGACCGTTTGATATCTCTCTATATATTAAAATCAAAATGAAATCGGTTTTGAGATGCGCGCGCATCCTTGTTTTGAATAGCAGGTATAAAAGGTATATAATGGATAGCATGTGTACAAAGGGAAAAAAGGTTGTAAATTTTAATAAAAGCCTTGTACATGCAAAAGGGTATGTCATAAAATTGTTTTGAGTAGCAGGTATAAAAAGTATAAAGGACAGCAGCTATACAAAAGGAAAAAAAGGTGATAAATTTCAATGAAAGCTTTGTACATAGGCAAGAGTAAGAGTAAAGTTGTAAAATTGTTTAAAATGGCAGGTATACAAAGGTATAAAGGGGCGAGCCCATCCTGAAAGGAAGAACTCTTGGTGGGAGTAACAAGTAAGAATAAATTGGGTTGTGCAGTTTGGAATGTAGCAGTACTTGTCTGATAAAATAATCTTTTTTTTCTTCATTTAATTTTTATTGCGAGCCCCGAAGGGGCGAGAAGGCACTAGTTTTTATAATTTATAGAATATAATTCTTACCTTGATAGGTTGTTATCAATTTGCCATTCAAAATTACCATCCAACACAAATACAAATAATTTCATTGTCCCTTCCCACATCTGATCAAAGCTGAAAATAATAATATTTTGTTAATAATGTTGAGATGATAGAAAAAAAGAGTATGAATTCACTTATCTTGAGCTTCAAAAATCATGAGCTTCGTTTTTTAAACTGGCATCTATCACGAGTCCATTCCATCTTGTGTTCATGGTATATGATCAATTCTAAAAACGAAGATTTTATCTTATTACTTAATTGCCGAGAGAATGAAAAAATGAACATAAATTTACTTACTTTGAGGTTCTAGAAAGGAATAAATTTCTCACCATCCCGCGCAATATTTCGAGAAAAAAACTGTAATTAAAACTTATGAAATATTTGCACTTGTCGATTTCAAAGACACACAGTCCCAAATACATTAGCTTCGATGCAACGTTGCCAAGTCAATGGGTCTCAGAACGTCGGTGGCAAATCTTTTTTTATACAATTTTGCAGCGCGCTCTAGGGTGGAAATGTATGAACTGAATATGTATAAGAGCAGAGAGTATATATGCTTTCCGAGGCCCGAGCAAAAATTTGCCTATGCGTTGCAGAGTGTGCAACACGCATAGAAAGCTGATTAGTACAGCGAAACGTACCGAGACCCGAAGTTGGGTCTCACATCGTCGAAACGGGTCTCACAACACCGTGTGACTTCACGAAATGGGAATGTATAAGTCGTGGTATACCTCTATATATATATATAAATATATAGATTTATCTATGGATAAAGTGGCATCATTTTTCGTCGTCTACAAAGTGGCATCTTTTTTTTGATGCCACTTTACCATCACATTACTCATCGATTCAGCTATGTGTCATGACGTCACTGGTGTGGTTATTTAGGTGATGCCACTTTACCACTAATATTCTATTTTTCATACAAAAAAATTTTTTTCGGTCTACCCGTCATAGTAGCCTCATTTTTTTGATGTTTACAGGTAAAGTGGCATCATTTTAAAAATTTGTTTCCAAGAAAACCTATGAAATTATACATTCCGTTCGCCACTGTGGTGTCGTTAACGTGACATTAGATTCACTTCTGAGGAATGTGCAAAGTGATGCCACTTTGACCATAGATCACTATATATATATATATTTTTCCCCCACGCGTAGCGCTGGCGAGTATTCATAAAATTCGCTCAAAATTTGGTGAGAGACTCTTCTTGAAAATGCGCAAAAATTTGTTTTTTTGTTTTTTCGATAAATTTCAAAATGGCGAATCACTCAAATTTTGAGGGGGCTGGAGAAGGGGCAAATAGCTCAAATTTTTCGTTTTTGAGTTCATATGAAAGAGTGAGTCACGGATACTAACATATCCAAATTTCAGCTTCCTAAGTGCATATTGAGAGAAGTTAGATCAAAAAACGGCTTTTTGAGGAAGTTTTGAGTCATGAAATCCCAAATCAAGTTAAAGAGGTCAAATTTTGTGTGTGCGGTTAGTTGGTGACCACAATATGACCTCTTGAATTTGGATCAAAATGGATTCAAAATGGCGGATTATCAAAATTTTGAGTAGAGCTTGAGGAGCCTCAAGTTGGTAAAAATGTAATTAATATGAATTCATATGGTTATTGGGGATAAGTTGTATACTATATCCCGAATTCACTTCCATACATGATGTTGGAGGGGGAAGGCGGGGTTACCAACCTAAAATAGTGGTGGGGGTACAGGAGGGGTCGAAAATTTTTTATTGCTATGTCATATGATAAAATGAGCCCATGTGACAAACGTATTTTGATTTTAGCTTCCTCAGTGATTTTGGAGGGGAGTTAGAGCAAAAAACGGCTTTTGGAGGGGAAATTGCTGCAGGAAATTTCATGAATCTTCCATATCTCATCACCAAATCGGCCTAGAATGGTCAAACTTTGTGTGTAGGATTAGTTTGTGACCAGAATATAACCACTTAAATTTGAGTCAAAATGGATCCAAAATGGCGGATTTACAAAATTTGAAGATAATTTGAGGACCCTCAAATAGTTATAATTTGAGAAATATGTGTTCGCATGATTATTTCATGGCAGGAAATACTACATTTGTGCCAAATTGAACTTCTTAAGTGTTTTTGGAAAGGATGGTAGAGGTTTTCAGACTTGGTATTGGGTGTGGCCTGTAGTGATGAACGGTTAAGCAAGGTTATTACTAAATCAAAACAAGCCCCAGTTAAAACCTCAGCTCCAGTAATGCGGCATGGCTGCTTACGTTTTTATTGTTTTGAGTTGGCTCATCTGGTTGAAAAATTATTCGCCCAAAGTAAATGTTTCAGTTTTACTTTTTAATTATTTTAAAAAATGTTTTTCAGGAAATTTTTGTCACCGTGGTCATTATCGCTGCGGTAATTACGTTATTTTCAAATAGGAACAACCTTGAAATGTTCGCATGACATTTCATCAAATGAAAACTTGGAAATTTTTTGTACCTGAACACCTGAAGAATACTCATATTAATTAATAAGCGTAGAATCCCAAACATTGCCCATGAATGCGGTTTCGGAATAAATTTAGAGTCATTTTGACTCCAAAAGTGAAGCAACTCATGATACTTAGCCTTGAGTAATTAGTTGATTACTCAACTTTTTGTACCTCCATTGCAAAAAAAAATTTCATCTTGTAATATCTTTCAATGTTTCTTTATGCGATGAATTACCAGTTGTTGAGTGATTAGTTATTAGAAGTTTTAATAGAATTGCTTTTGTCTTATTTATTTTTTTTCTATTGTAATTAATAAATGATTTATTTTCAAAATTTGTATTTTATTTAGCAAAAATTTTATGCTATACAGTTTTAGTTTTTATTGATATTTTCTTATATCAAAGTCATAATTTGGAAAAAAGGGTCAATTGAAAATTCTCATGATTTATTCATTTTGCTCTAATTTAATGATATGTTAAGTTACTTTTTGAAATCGAGAAATATTTTGAGAACAGGCATGAACAACACATCATTGAAAAAGCTACTTACTAACTAAGGATGTTAAACATGAAATCCTCGAAAAATGTTTCCACATATGGTCTCTATCACTGGCGGCAAGTTGTATTGTTGCGTAGACGCTCAAGCAGTACTGAAAATTTTTAAGGAAAACGACGATACAGTGCATGTGCACCACAAGCAAAGAAATGTATTGATGAACTAGGTACGACCATACATAAATAGTAAGCTTTACAATGATCTTGAACAATGAATTTCAAAAGACCAGCTTTCTATGAGCTTTTATGGAAAATGTATGAGAAGCAAAGTTGTAGAGAATGAAGTTTCCTACAATTTTGTTTCCATATATTTTTTCTTCACAATCCTTCGTTCCCGAGATATTTACAAAAAACTAAAAAATCTTTCAAGTTCAAAAGTTTCACTTTCAGTGAATGGATCCGCATAGGGCACTTGCGCTTTGTACTATACCTATCTTCCAAATTTGGAGGTGACACATCATGCTCTACTCGAGGTATCATCGAAGAATGAAAACATCGAAGTTTCAGAGGACAAAACGTACCAATTATTGGACTCTGTACTTTGAGTTCATTTTACCGGAAAACTATGAGCTTTCGTGAAAATTGTATGAGAATCGAAGTTATAGAACTTGAAATTTGGAATGGTCTAATTGCTATTAATTTTTCTTACCGACGCTTCGTTTTCAAGATACTGAAAAAAAAAAAACTAGAAAAGCTACAAAGTTCAGAAGTTCAACTTTTGGCGAATTTTCAAGAAAAATGGATAAAACCATAGTTGTAGAAAATAAAATTTCCTACAACTTTGTCGGTTATACGTTTTTTCTTTACGACCCTTCTTTCCAAAGATAATTACAAAAAAACTAAAAAAGCTATCAACTCCAAAAACAATAGGACTCTTAAGCTCTACTTTTTATACCTAATCTCTAAATTTAAAGTCAATACGTCAATTTTTACTCGAGTCATCGTTGGAGGGCGGAAATTGAACAAAACAAAACAAAAAAAAAAAAAAATCATATTGAACGCATTATTAGATTTTACTTACAAGTGAAGTCCAGTAGCGTAGCTAGACCACGTGGAAAGGGTGGGGTCAGGGTTTTGAAAATATCTTTTAATTTTTTCTCGAAATTTAACAGTACCTACCTACCTACTTACTTTTTGAAAAATAGAAAACTGATACATGGCTTCCAAATATTATTCAAAAGTCAACCTTTTCAGAATTTGGAATCTGTTTTCCTAAGTATTCACTGATATCATTCGCGAGATTTGGAAGCAAAATACTACGATTGTTATTCTCTACCAAGTGCAAATCCTGTGAAGAGGATGACGGCATTGACGGCATATTCAAATCTTGATTTCCAGTTAATTTTGGTTTTTTAATCATTAAATACTTCTCCATCATGATAAAACCCAAAAAATACGTATTTATTGTAATTAGCAACAATAACTCATTAAAAAACGAATGTTCATGCTAATACGACCCAATGGAACACACATGCATACACCTTACTCAAAGATACACACATAAACGCAACACAAGTGGTGCGATTTACGGAATTATTGGAAAAAAGCAACCTCGAGCACCCATGTTGTGTGTTGCTCGTCTAGACCTGTCTAGACAGAGAACTAGGGTGATGCAACGCGATACAATTTTGTCGTGTTTTTCAATTGTGTACAGTACACTGGAAGAATAGCACTCAACAGTGCAGAGTATTTTGCGCACAGTAAAAAAAAATTTTGTCGTCAAATTTCAACAAGGGCGTCCTGAGGCCAAGGGGGGTCGAGACTCCTCAAACCCCCCTTGGCTACGCCTCTGGTGAAGTCCACTAAGAAGTGTGTGGATGGGAATAAAATACTAGGAGAAATCCCAACTTGCCGCGCATGGTCCAAACTTCTTTAGACCATTAATTACGATCAGTTGAGGCCAACACTACATTTTGGCAAACATTCTAGCGCAATTGTCAAACCAAAGAGGTCCTGTTGTGCAGACATCGCATTGGTCACAGCCATCTCACTCACTCGTACCTTTTATCGCGCACTCCGGCACAAATCTACGAAAATTACAGCTCCCAACTTACTGTGGCACACCTTCGAAATTGTCCTCTTCACTCTGCTCTTTCAAGACCCTTTACCCTTCGAGGAAGCTTCCCTAAACTCCGACGGGATCACAAACCCACAATAAAAAGCCCGTTCACCTTGCTTAACTCTTCTCACTTGTTTCCAAAACTGTAATCCTCCCTTTATGTACGCATGCCTCTAGTCAAACGACTGTGCACGATATGTTAATGCAGTAAGTATCTGAATTTTATTATTATAGTTTTATCGGATTTGTTTTTTTTTGTTTTTCATTTTTTTGGTGTTGTCAACTTTTCATGCCTAAAAAAAAATATTTAGATTGATCGAACCAGGTAAAGTGAACGATTCGTGATACTATTAGGAATCCCAGCATCGGTGACCAGTACCTACTCTACAAGATAGTATTAAATGTAAAGCAAATTACAATTACTTTGAAAACTTCTAAATATTGAAAAAATTTGTAATTGTTCATTTTTGATCTGCAGAAGACAAAATATGACTCTTGGACACGACAAATTCTCAAATTGCCCTAAACTAACTTTTTTGAACATTTTTTAAAAAATCATAGAAGTCTTCAAAAATTCAAAATTTAATAACGCAATGAAAGGTATAAATATTTACCTAGAGGGCTGAAATGAGTGCTAAACCAAACGGATTTTCGGAAAAAAGTGTTTCTTCCTACCGTCAACCAACACAAGGAGCCAAGATGTTACAGGATTTCCATTACCAGCATAATGATGTCTTAGAGCTGCCCACATTCTATTCGTAACCGTAACAGAATCATAACCGCTATGATTTTTTTCTGCAACCGTTATCTATAATTCCGTAACGCTGCGGATGCTGTCGGCTGGCGCGAAATTTATACAATAAAGAATGCATTTCCAGTTTCAAGATGGCAATTACATCGCCGGGTAGGGGGTTCTCTGCTGTGGTTGATAGACGTATTGATAGAGTAATGAGGTAGTATTATTGAATGAGCCGCTCAGCTTGACTTCATGTCACTGAAAGTTCCCAAGTACGGTTAATTACATCGTGGTCTTTTAAATTATTACCAGAAGGGTCGATATCAAACCTTCAACCGGCTTGAACAGATATGGTTTTGACAGCTTTTCATACTTTAACTTATATAGCATTCGTTGTTTATTGTCGTTTTTGTTTTCGCGTTTTTCTTCTCGATTTTTTTTCCACCTTGCGCTCGTCGTCTGAAAAATCGTCGTTTATTATTTTAGCGATGGTAATTTGAGTAGTAGCGGATTTCGTAATATTATATTTTCTGTATTTGAATCATCGTTATGTCTTATTACTTTATTTCGCGTCGTATTTTATCGCCTCTTTTCCAACGTTTAATAATACGCCTAATAAAAAGCACCCGAGCATGAACGCACTCAGCTCGAGTATAAGCTTTGCAGTAGCTTTAAATGTTTGCATTTAGGATATAAGCGACAGCGTACGTTCAATTGAACTTAGCAAATAACCATTTCTATTGGCGTGCCATTTCGTCGTGTGTGTTTTCGGGCTCGTTGGTTTATTCTTCGATTGCTATCGTTTAAAATATTCTTAATTACTGCTTCTTTCTTGTATCATAAGCTTAACCTTAATCGAGTAAGTTTCACCTGTGGCTTATTACTACTGGTAGCGTAGCATTATCTGTATGAATGAAAAAGTAAGCCTTTGGATTTACATTTGGCCTATTGTACTTTTACAATGAAATTTTTCAAACTTCGAATCGAAGGCACTATAGCTGTAAGATCGTTAATGTTACACTTGGGTATGCAATTGAACCGATGAAAATTTCACTTGATGAAAATATAATAGCAGCTCGTTAAATTACGGGTGAAATACTTTCGCCATCAAATAAACCATTAATGCTCTTATGAAAAGTCAGATTGTACTGTATTTAAAAAGACTCATTCGCGTTGTAAAATTTACAACAGCCGATATTCAAAGGAGGTAATGGGGGAGGTGTAAGATGACGGAGAAGGGCCTTTCTAAAAAGGGCCATAACAATCGGTTCATTGTTGGAAAGTGCTACAACCACTACAGAATAATTTACTGATTTAATACGTATATCGATAATTACTGCCTTTTATACGTATTAAGCTCGTATTCGCTAAGGGTTCGTAAATTGTAAATCAAATACGAAAATTTAAATTCGTCTAGTATCACGAATTATTATATTCATTCGAATAGGGGGGTGCGCTGAAAATATTCGATACGAAGGATTTTTCGACTTTTGCACCAACATTGGAACTACGAATAATTTTATTTCAGACAACTTAAAAAAAAAACCTTACTATCTATACGTATCTGAGTGCTGCGTAAATCTGTAGATAAATTGTATTAACATCGAAAGATGTTTAATATTTATTTTATTTCGTGTCACGTTCGTTTAATTGATCTGAAATTTCGGCTCGTTTCGTTCTATTATTTATACTTACCCCAGGGGTTAAAAAATCAGCCTTCGATGTTCTTAATTTCGTTCATTACACCGACGCAAAAGAAAAGGTAAACCTTTGCCCCGCTTCACCGGCCGATAATCCATTTCTAGCTTTCCACCCTAAATAGCCGCTACCCTCGTTTACGACCATAGCGATGACATTATAACGAAACGATTACCAGCTAACTCGTTTAAATCTACGTAATTTTAGAATCATTCGGTATGTTTCGAATCATTGGATTGTTTTGTGTAAGCGTCGAATACATTAATGAGAAACTTCTTTTTTATTTCTGCTCTTCATTTATGAAGAATTTAATGGCTGCTGTGGTGTTAAAATTTTACATTAGGTTGGTAAAATGGTACTTTTTATTTTTCATTGTTTCGAGCATTGTTTTGTGGTTTTTTCCAGCTGGCAAATGTAGTTAACCTGTTATTATCTTTTTTGAGGTCGACCAGAGGATAGAATAAAGGAGTGTGGACAGTGTGGCGTATAAATACGATGTAAGTTGTATTGAGAGGAAAGAGGGTTGAGGTGTTGTTGAGCTGTGTTCAATGCTTGTCTTCATCTGTTGCTTGTATTATGGCTCAAAACAATGGTCGAGGATGTATACCACTTATATTCTGAGATGTAGAACTATAAGACTGTAGGCATGCACTGCCACCCAACTTTTATTCTAAAATTAATATCATAATATCGATTCGATAATCGATAAGTCGAAAAAATAATACCGTGCATCACGTTTCGAAGTCGACGTACTGGTGCAAGAGCTAATACCGAAGTGGGAAAGATGGGAAAACTTATCATTTGAATTTTCTTTATCCGAAAAATAACATTAGATGCTTTGTCCGCATTGGTTATCTTGCACCAGTACGCCGATTGGTCGAATGAATTCAAGATTTTCGTATAAATATAATCGCATCTTCATATAATATTCAGTATCAGTTGTTGTACCTTGCCTTCAAGAATAAATATGAAGTCATACGAAGTTGTTTTTATTTCACCGTTTATTTTTTACATTATTAATGTCATCATACTAAAAGAGGTATTGCCATCGTCGGTTCGATAATTCGAATCAGTAACCGGGTCGAGCATCTCGACTCAGTAGGTAATAGGTTAACCGGCTTGAGTCACTCGACTCAGTTCTGTCTAGCCGGTATGGGCTTGACTCATCGCGGTATAGGTAATTTACTAGTATCATTGCCGACTCGGGCTCGCATCAGCCTTGCCGACTCGGGCTAACTGCTCGACTCAGCATTTAGGTCTTATCGTCGTGATCGTATATTCCGACATGATAATAGTGCCAGTGGATATAATGTATGTTCTGCGCCAACTAACGATTTCTTAAATTTTCCCTCATTTCTCAACATTGTAAAAATTCTTAAAGAAATAGTATTTTTGAATCACAAAATTTTACAATTTTTGTATCCAATTGGGAAATTTTTTTTAGGCATTTAGGACTCTTCAAGTCCTAAAACTTTTAAAATCCATCATTTCGTATTGATTTTGATCCAAATTTAAGCTTTATATTCTGTTTTCTAACTAATAATTACACCCAAAGTTCAACTTTTCGAAGTTGATTTGATAAGGCGATATGGAAGATTCATGAAATTTCTTATCATGAGTTTCCCTCAAAAATTCGTTTTTTGCTCCAACTCCCCTCTAAATTCTTTTGGGAGGCTGAAATTAGAATATGTTAGTCGATTGAGTTCATTTTATCGTAAGGTGCCAGTGCTCCAATCTAACATCTTCGACTTTTCCTTCACTCACGTCACATTTTGAGGACAGTAACATCCCTCCTCTCCTATTCAGTATTATGTATGTATGAAGGTGATTCGCGATATAATATAGTTTTACCCCCAGAAATCATATGAGTTCGTATTTATCAAATTTGAGCTCTTTGAGGTTTCTCAAGCCTTCCTCAAATTTTCACAACACACCATTTTAGATCAATTTTAACAGGAGTTTTATTGTGCTCGACGTATTTTGTAGCAGCCCATTTTCGTTATGTTCTATCAGCAATAAGTGTAACTTTTTCTATTTTTTTAAGAATTATTTTTTGATTTCTTTGTATACATATCAATTTTTTTTATGGCATTGTTAGCTAACAGGGTTCTATTACACTGTCGGCGGGAATTTATAATTTAAGGAACAAGAGTGTTTTACGTAGGATTGTGAAAGTTTTTTCTATAATTTTAGAATTATCTGAGATGTTTGGGCATGATGTATATAATGACTAGTAATCCATACCCGTTCTTTGGAGAGGTGTTTAAGCATGCGCTTCTTTATACACTGAAAGGGGTTTTTTTATCTTTATTGTCAACTTCTTCGATGGTAATAGTTCTTCTTTGCTTTTTATTTCTATAATTTTTTTTTTGTGAATAAAAAATTCATCATAATAATATTTATTTATTTGCAAACGCACGTTTCTACAACACTAAAAAACTGCGAACTAAAAGACCTTCACTCATGCCCCATCACGCTAATTCACGGTTCAATTTTTCTGTGAGCTCACACAAACTCACATTCCTACTACATATATAAAATTTTACTCCATAACATTGAAACGTGAGCTGGTTCAATGAAACATGAGGTCACACAATTTCACGTTCCAAGTCCTGAGCTGGTTGAATGAAACTTGAGGATATTCTCTCCCCTCCTGCTACATTTATAAAATTTTGCTCCATTTATCACGTGGGAACTAAAATACATCCACTCACGCTCCGTCTCGCCAACTCACAGTTCAATGAAACGTGAGGTCACAAAAACTCGCATTCTGTGCAAACTAAAAGACCTGGACTCAGGGCCCATCAAGCAAACTCACAGTTCAATGAAATGTGAGGTCACGCAAACTCATGTTTCTGCAACACTAAAAA
This sequence comes from Phenacoccus solenopsis, assembly GCA_009761765.1. Lineage (NCBI taxonomy): Eukaryota > Metazoa > Arthropoda > Insecta > Hemiptera > Pseudococcidae > Phenacoccus > Phenacoccus solenopsis. The sequence goes on along the minus strand of CM019754.1, from coordinate 31,571,693 downwards.
ACTGCAAACTAAAAGACCTTCACTCATGCCCCATCACGCTAATTCACGGTTCAATTTTTCTGTGAGCTTACACAAACTCACATTCCTACTACATATATAAAATTTTACTCCATAACATTGAAACGTGAGCTGGTTCAATGAAACGTGAGGTCATACAATCTCACGTTCCAAGTCCAAAATTTAAAAATTGCGCACATCATAGGGAGATGCTGGTGGATAATTTATTAACCACTCTTCGGGGTTGTGGAATGACGTTTGGTCGAGCGTCATAGATATGTGTACAACTTCTTCGGCCCATTTACTGGACGTTTCTTTAAAGCTTTTTTCGAGCTTCATGGAGCTTTTCGTGAGTTGCCTGAGGCGTTACGAATGATCTCCTCGTTCAGCCCTATCACATGAAACCACTCGCAACTTTCATCGTTGCGTGTATCTCGACTTTACCTCGGACAAAGTTTTACCCTCCTCAATTATACAGTAGATCAGTGACCTTAGAAAGCTTGGCAATAATATATTATATGAACAATCTGAGTGGTAGCTCTGTCATAAAATTGGTATAAGGGGGGCTTTTTGGATCCCTTGAAATAGGTGATGATGAAATTCGGACTGTGCATAGGTGTGGCGCGCTAATGTCACAGCTACTGTTAAGAGAAGCATGTGGTATACCGCGTAAATTTTAGCATTGCTTCTTATGTAAAATTTACAGATTCTTTTGATTTTTCATGAAATGAAGAAGAATGATTGATTTTTAGCTAATTTGTGTAATAAATTTTTTGTTACTTGTGAAATTTTCTATTATAAAATGTGGTCTTACATATTTCTTTTGTTGGTTATGTGGTGTGAAATTGATCGCGATGTAAATGATACCAAGACTCTCGTTATTCTATTTCGTATTTAAAAAAAAAAAAAAAAACATTAATCATGAAATCAACGCTCATGCTGGTTGTGAGTTGTCAAAAAATGTTTGCTGTGTGTATTATTGTAATAATAGGTAAGTTCAGCTGTAATAATAAATTCACTCCAACTCCAAAGTGTAACTCAAAATGAGAACTTTGCTTCAAAACATGCATAATCATTAATCAATTTACTTATAAATTGACTTAAATATTCATATTTTCTTACAGACGAAGTGAAAATTTCACTTCATTTAATTAAACTGAAATATTTTAAGTAAAAATGATATTCTGATAAGAATGATAACAGTTCTTCAGACTTTGAAAAAAAAAAACCAGCAGTTGAAATGTATGAAAACACGGATGTACCATGTCATTTGAAAGATAATTTCATAGTAAAAAAAAAGTTCAAGTAAACAATTCTCTAAAAGTAACACTTTCAAAGCTCTTGTCAAAAAAGTTGGAAAAAGTGAGATTCTCACATAAGAATCAATGTTAAAATTTCAAAGCTATACCGCTTCATTTAATTATTCATTATTCTGCTAGAGGGTGAATCTTCCTATGCACAGTCCGAATAAGTTAAATTAATCGTTATAAAATTTATATAAAAATAAAATTAAATATTTAATAAAAATTAAATAATAAAATTTAATGTAATGAATAAAAATATTATGCAAAGTTTGACTTTTCTAAATTAATTTGGTAAAGAGATAAGAAATAATGAAGGAATTTCACGAGTGCAACTGCAAACCCCCTCAAAGAATCGTTTTATTTAATCTATTTCAGATACCTTTAAGAAGCTGAAATTTAAATATTTTGATATCTCAATTCACTTTTTCATGAGATGCTAAAAAGAAAAATTTCGGGTCGTATGCCTCCCTCCTCAGTTTTGACTCATAATTTGAGTGAATCTCCATTTTAGGGTGTATAATAAAACAAAAAAAAGTGAGTTTTCATATATCCCTGAGGGGTCTTTCACTGTATATTAAGAAATTTTCATTCATACCCACCTGCGCTAGGGGTAGAAAAACTTATAGAAGATAGCAAAAGTTGGGTATTTTTCTCTCATTTTTGATTACAAATGATCTGAAACTCGCTGAAATGAAGACCCCACTCTTTCCTCAACCTCCTTCTCAAATTAGATGGGCTATAATAGCTATCTTTTCATATTAAAATACAGGCAAAAATTAGTGATTGTATTTTTTATGGTATTTGAATCATGAAATATAATGTTTGAGGGTAGAAAATGTTAATCGATTTTCAAAAAAATTTTGAAGCATTTTCTCCAACATTTTAAAATTTCCTAAAATAGATGATAAGGTGAGAAAATGAAATATTAATCAAGATAGAATTGAAATTTTCGAGCATTTTTCTCGCTTTATTCTTTTTTTTTCAACTTATACTTACGTATTTTCAATTTCCTCCCTTCCTTCAGAAAGAACGTTCTTTCACAGTACTAATTTGAAAAAAATGATGATGAATAAGACATTTATGAAATTTGAAGTATGTCAAAAAAATAAAAAGTAATAATAATATTTATTTAAAAAATTTTTTTTTTTTGAGTTTGGTAAGAGTTAGAAAAAACTCTAATTAATATTCATGTATTTTTGCATCATCTAATTATATTGATTTTTTTTCTCTTTCTCTTTTTTCCCTCCTCTTCCTCCTCCTTCTCTTTCCAAAGCTTTATTTCTTTACTGTAGGCTTCATTTAATTTATTCATTTAAATGGCATAGTAAAGGTTATTTAAATACGTACATAGTGTATAATTTGCCATTTTGCCTCGGGTTACTATTAATTTATTTCTTTTTAATTCACTTATGTACATCGAACATGTCCCAAAGGCTCAACTTTCGGAGTTTCGGTCTCGCCGAGCCGATCGTATAGAAATCGGAACAATCCTTCGCCAATCATCCGATCTAATGAACTCATACACGCCTCGACTCCGCACTCCTAATTCCCATGTAATCCTTCGACGAGAAATAAAGAAATAAAAGAAGAGAAGGAAGAAAAAAAAATTCATCGCGAAAATCCGATACGTAAAAAAATGTTTCATGCTCGAACAGGTACGCATGATCTGCTTAACCATTTGATAACAGTTCAAATAAAGCGTAGGTAATACACATCGGTGGTTTGATTCGTGGTCTTTAACGCGAAAATACCGGTACAGTCGAAATGTATTGAAAGAAACAATACCATTAATAGTAATCGGGGGATGATAATACCCTATCGTTGCTCGAATTATTATGCAGTGGGGTCTAAACTCCTGTTTTCGGTTTGCGCGCCTTAAATCCGTCTCCAGTGGTGATGGCTGAGGGTAATGGTTACCGATGAAGCTCAATAGGTTCTCTCTTTTTTCTTAAATTAATTATTATTTTTTTAGCAGTACTAAGTTTGGCGAAAAAAAAAAGAAATTAACCCAGAATTATATCTTTGCCTACATTTCAGAACTGTTGAAAATTACCACGCTTTATTCAAAGTCCATTTGTAATGTTGAAACGCTACCATTCGGAATGACTTCCGACCACGAAATAAAATTCTAGGTGCTTCGATATACGCCGCCAACCAAAATTAGGAACGACTGACGCATTTAAAAGCATCGGGGCGCTAAGTTATCATTGCTGGAAAACGTCTGAGAATATATCGTGGGATACATATTCGCATCGGCGAGCATCGTTCATCGAATTATTGTCATCCGATTAACGCTGAATTAGGATCAGAATCACAGATCCGCTACAGCCGCATACTCGAATGGGTTAATGTGATTTTTATTCTCTTTTCCTAATACGTATGGTATGCGCTATAAAAAAACACGCCGCGCCGGAGAAATTGTCTGAAAATTTTAACACCGAAAGTCTTCGCTGATGGGGAAACAGCGTGTCTCGCGTGGCGTAAAGAACATTCGCCGGTGTTCATTTGAGTACGGTTAATTCGTGTGCGACGTGATTTTCATGTACGACTAGAACAGTTAATCGTACGTTTCATAGTGAATTTTTCCATTTAAAGGTATCGTTGTGGTTAATTAGCCACAAAATAATCGCATTATTGGAAATGGACTCGGAGATGTTTACAGAATTTTTGCTTTTGTCTCATACTGTGTGGGAAATTCGATTAATTTTCGCCCCTGTGAATTGAATAGTGGTAATCAATAAATTATTCCCCCAGGTCCAAAGTACTATAAATTAAAATTAATTTTGTGCCAGCAATTGCGGTCAGACAAAAAATTAATAAATTAAAAAAATAAAATTTATAATTAAATTTTAAGTTAAAATTTTTATTAATAAAAATTATTAGTGAAATGAAATTTTTTATTTATAATTTGTAAATAAAATTTTTAATTAGTTGATGAATTAAATATTTTTTTTCCATTTAATGTTATTAATCATTTAAAAATTTTAATTCTTGTAGGAATAGCAATAATTATAGTAGCTGATGTAAAATATAATTTAGTATCGTGTAACCAACTTTTTATATAGCTATCAATAAACAAATTTTTCTCGATTGAAAATTAATATTATGCTCAGCTTTTCTTAATCTACATTCTGTTCACCTTACATTTCGAAAAGCTGGATGAAAAGTAAGACATGAAAAATAAATTCACCCTAGTCCTAAGTTAAAATATGCCACGACCTTCACTCCAAGTGTGATCAGCAAAGGGTGAGATTTCTCAAAAAGTCAAAATTGGCTCAGTAATTACCCTCTCTTTCGTGGCTTTAAGAACAATGATGTTTTGGATAGATGGTTTTTCGGAGATGGAAATTATGTGATGTTCTCTACCGCACGCCCGTCCAATGCAGTCTTCATGAAAGATGTGAGGTGAACGTTATTAATTATCAATAATAATTCAAAGAGTTCTGTTTACGCAAAATTTGTCATCGTGACGTTCTGAATAACAATACCAATATTTCTCAATGGTCAAAGTTCCATATGAACCTTAAGGAAACCTAAAATCGAGAGGAAAGCCGAAACTAATATGAATTCGATTTATTCATAGTAATTTAACATCTGTACTTTTTATTTAAATTATTTTTCATTTTAAAGTGTAATTGAATATATAGATCTTATTGTGTTAAATTAATGTGAATTTCTGGATTTTTTATACTATTAATTTTTATAATAATTTCATTTTTAGGATGGTTTTGCCAACTTTGGCCTCCTACAGCCATTGAAAAAAATTGGCAAAAATTTTCCTATTTAAATTATCAAACTATACTCGTATTTGCACCATGCTTATGAAGTTTTTAAAATATTGGTGTAGAAGAGTATGCTATTTCAATAATTTTATTTACTTGCTGAATCATTAACTCATTGGTTTACTTTTGCAAATATTTTCGCCCGAGCAAAAACACTGATCCCTGATGTCATGTCGCCTAGCATCAAAATTTTTACATTATTTCTCTCAAGAGAAATAAGTATACAAATGTTTATTAACTGTTGCGGGTAGTTTCGAGAACTCAGTGTCCTAGGTGAGTCAGAAACTTTTGGTAATTCACCAAGCCAGACTGATACTGATATCAGCTTCAGATATGGATAACTATTTCTGTATAAAAATTAGAAAGAAGTGAAATCTTTTCCAAGGACTAAAATGAAAAAATTCTGAAGTAGTTATGCGAAATCTTGGGACAGGTGTATGCTCAGCTTTTTACGGACCTCAGGATGAACGTCATGAAAAGAAACTCAGTGATCCCTTGTGCCCTTCTCAATCAAAGTTTGAACTTTACGTCTGTCACTCTTTTTCCAAAAGAAAGAAAATTGAGAAATGATTTCTTTGAATTCGTTATTAAAAAGAGAAACAAATTTTAACCGCTAATTTTTCCAAAATGATGGAGATCCTTAATTTTTTTCCATTAAAAAAAAAAAAAAAAATGGGTATTTACCAAAGCGAATTATAAATAGGATATTAATTAGTCTGTTGCATAATATGGACTTGATTTGAGGTCTTCAGGACTCAGGAGATGAAATATGTTCGATTTTTGCCCTACAGGGTTCCAAAATATGAGTTAGTTTGGAGTACAACATCTATCACCAGGTCATTATGATGCAAAAATGTCATATTTCACTCTTTAGGAATTCTTACGAAGTAAAAGATGATGTCTGCTTTATTTTCTGTGTACTAAAAGAGTGAGCCCCATATTGTGTACACGACTTATAAATTACGTTTAATATCAATAAAATAACGTTTGAAAATATACGAAATCTAGTGCTTTCCAAAAAAAAAACATAAAAAAAAACAAACATTAGCAACCATGCCGCATTACTGGAGCTGAGTTTTTAATTGGGGCTTGTTCAGGTTTGCAAATAACGTTGCTGAAGATCCCACCCTTCCCCCCCCCCCCGTGATAGGTATACTTTTAATATTAAAAACTCAGCTAAAAGTAGATCTCACAACTTTTCAGTTTTCCCAGGCGAAATATAACTTTTGGTCAAAAAAATTCCAATTCTCCGAAAATTAATTTTTTTGAAATTTTCAAACTTTCAGAAATTCTGGTCTCATTTTGGCAGGTGTTCTTTCACATGACTTTTGAAGCTGAGCCTCTGAATATCGTTTGAAAATTACTTATCTCTAATTGTCTTCACTGCTCAAAAAATCCGAAATTCGGAATATTCTATCTGGTTTTTTTCATAATTATCGTTATTTGTTTCATCACATTCGTTGAGTGTTACATAATTATGAAATCTATTTTCACAATTCAAATTATCATTCGGTCTAAATTACTGAAAGGAATTTTCAGTACATAATTAGATATAACTTAGGCTAGAAGGACTGAAAGAATATAAATTATAACTTCTTTGGCTTACTTCAGATCGCTTCAGACGATTAGTATGCCCATTTGTGTATATTTTTCTTTCATATTAAAGACTAGCAGATTATCACAATTGCAAATTTCCTTCTCTTAATTTTAATCATTTTAACAACTCAATTAGGCTTTTTATCCCACAAAAAGACCTACACGTTAGAGGCTTGCATTTCAAAATTTAGAAGTCCCTTCTTTGAAATATAGGCTGAACACGTCCTTGTCTCAGCGGATAGAAAACATCAGTGACGTGCCGAGGGTTACAAGATTGCCGAATATTTTGTAGAATTGATCGTACAACCGCAATCACCACCAATACACCCCTCCCCACGTGTTCACCAATGTGTAGGTAGTAGGTACTTTTGATAATTTTCTTCGTCTTTTTCGTTTCCTGTTATTGTCAAATCATCACTGTCACTACCAGCAGTAGCGTCTTCTGTATAGCATATGTAGCAACATGCTGTCCCTAAAAACAGCCCATTACACCCGAAAAAACACTTTGCTAGACCTAGAAAAAGTTTGCTTCACCAGAAAAAATTTCTGTCTCCAAAAGAACAAATATAGAGGTTCAGCATTTGTATTGAACCAGTAGTAATGATGAAGTATCCTAAGTATTCCCTGTTCATTCATTTTTTTTTTTTTTGATTTTTTTTAATACATAATTTTTGTAGTTAAAATGAATAAATAATAAAATACGTGTTTTTTTGTTCTTTTTCATCAACCAGTTCGAACCTTGGAAATTTTTGTTACACCTGGAAAAAATCTAGAATTTTTCTCCCAATTAATCGCGGTTTTGCTAAACCCAGAAAATATCTCGGCTGTCACCACTGGTCACTAATAATAACCCCACCATCAAATGTTAATGGGAATATCTCCAGCAAAGTATTATGACTACAAGCCATTTGAAAGTACAAGTGAACACTCAAAACTTTTGAAAATTTTACGAATTATAAAACAACCTCTTGTAGATTATTCATTATTGAGGAAATATATTATAAGGTTACTGAATTTCTGTATGTGAAGGAAGTGAAGTGAATGTAATTGAAACAGCCAGGTATGATAATAAACTCTGATATAAACATTTATGATTTTTCTGAATTTCTTTATTTACCTTATAACCTCCAAAACTTATGAAAATATTTTCAGTCCTCTAGTTCTTGTACACAAAACCTGTCATTCTTCAAGTTCGCCTATAAAGCAAACATCAAAATACACGAATCCCATATAAACTCTCTACACCACAAAAAATGCCTACAGTGGCAGTTTCGATGTCAAAACGCCATCATCGCGAAGATGACACACGGTCGCGTTTCGCGGTTTTATGTATCAACGTATTATTTATTTTTCTCTACTACACCGTGAAACCTTATAGGTAAGCGTTTCGTAAGTAGTGCCGGTAACCTCTCACGCTGCCAAAGAGCGTAAAACGACGATCAAAATTGTATCAGTACAGCTCAGCGGGTGGCCGATAAACACCTCCTGCTAGGTTTTCCGTTGACACCTCGTATTCAAGTATCTTTATTTTTCTAGAATAGGTAATTTTGGAAAAAGGCCCGCCGCCGAACCCGCTCAATGAAGTATACTAGTGTAATTCTAATTTCCTTTTTATTAACCGCTAGTATAACGATGGCGCTTAAATTTATTCGTAATTTGCGCCGTTTTATGGTACTCGAAATTTTCGTACGATTTCCGAATTTCATATTTTTCGCTAACCGCTGTTTGCGCTTTTGCGGCTTTATACAATACGCCTACTACACGATAAGCCTCGGTTTAGCATAAAAATAGGAAAAAATACAGTATTGTTGCGGTCATTGTGTACTGAAATTGGATCCTATTTTCCATTTTTAACGCGAAAATAAGAAAGAACCCCCAGGTGTCTCGCGCACAGCATGCCACTGTTTGCAGAGCCGTTCGTATCGTGCACACCTTCGATTGTCGCCTTCTTCCTTTGTATACGCGTGAAATGATAACCTAATAAGCATCATCAAAAGGTAATAATTCGCTTGATGTGTAATGAAGTGAAAGTTTGGGAATCTGTTTCGGGATCGTTTTACAAGCGCGTTATGAATTTCAAAATGAACTCAGCGCGGTACGCCGCTGTACGGATGTATGAAATTTAATCATCGAATTAACCCCCGAGTTGTCGAGTCTTCGGGTCCTTTGCGTGTATACTGAATGGGTATCTGGAGACGATTCGCTCGTATGTTTGGTAACGAACGGTAAAGGTGTTTTGTTCGATTGTTGCCTACGTTCGATTGTCGGTTGAACTTTGATAGGTCGAAGTGAGATGCTAATATTTCCTCACATTATTATATTCTGTATCAAGCATATAAATTGAATACATATGCAATGTACATAGATATATTTCTTTGTTGACAGAGTAGAGCCTTCAGGTCCTTAAGTTGAAGAAAAGTTTGATGAACTTCCTTTGAAATTAATTTTCAACTTTTCATTGAGCAAAAAAATATTAACATAGATATGCTATGCATCTGAATGTAATGAAGAACATTTCTGATAGCTTAATACATTTTTGAATTTTTAAAAAAGTTCTAATCGATTAACATCAATTATTAACGAGCTCATTTATGAAATCGTACTGTACGTATTAACTAGTCCCTCCCCCCCCCCCTTAAAAAATTCAAATCATATTCTAATTTTATTTACATGTGTTGGCTAGAGGTATAGAATAGATTGGGCCAGATTTAGATTTTTTTCGAAAAGTGAAGGAGGCTTGACCACAATAAATGCTAAATGATGTTAATAGTACGTCATAAAAATTTCAGGCCACAAACTTAGCCAAAGTTTTACAAAATATGAAATTTTGAAGAAAAAAATGTTTGCATAATTATTTTTGAATCGCCAACCTCCTGTCACTTCCTCAGATTATCAATTACCCCTTACTGTTATTCACTTCTTACTAAAATGTCCATATCACACACGCTTCAGAAACGTTTTCAACCACCTTTCTACTTTGGTACAAATTCTTAATAGCACCCTTCCACTCCTCCGCCCCTCATAGACTTCCTCAAAAAGTCTAACCGCTTCCACAGAATTTAATAACTTATTATAGCCCTAGCGACAGTCCACGACACGTTTAATTAAATGAAAAAAAAAAAATTACGTTCTGAAGTTATATTTTGTCGTCTAAAGATTTAAAAAAAATACAACCATTTTTCAAATCTTGGATGTCTAAAGTATTAATAATTTTTTTTTTAAAGGGCACCCAATTTTGGTTATTGTCAAAAATATAAAAGACCGAGAGGTAATTTATTGATCGTGCGTACAGTATGGGCTTAATTTAGAGGAGATTTTTTTTATGCTAAAACATCAACATCGAGTCATTTTGAAACAAGACTGTGATGTTTTGCAGAACTTTGTCAAATAAAAATTAAGCATTTTTCCCTCTTGACTCGAGTCTAAAATTGCCTGAATAAAGCCTATATAATTCACACGACTAATAAATTATTTTTCGTTCCTTTTTGAAAATAAATAAAATTATTACTTTTTGAAAAAAAAAAATTCAAGCACTCGGTGCCTCCTAAATTCTGAAGAAATTAATGGCTCAATTTCTTTCACTCTTTGTACGACAAAATATGACTTCAGAACTTAAAAATTGATGAATGTGAGAAATTGTTTTTTTTTTCAAAATTTCAAATTTTTGATAATTTTGACTTTATTTCAAGGAGAGAAATGAATGATTAAATGGGAGTCTTAATTTTTTGAAGAAGTCCTTGATTCCAGCGTATATCAATTTTGGCCGCTGAAATTCTCTAAACCTTTTATTCTGACCATATTCCATTCATTTATCCAATTATCAGTTGATTTTGGAGTTAATATCGTGTACGAATATTTTACCCCCCCCCCTTTCACTTCCCCTTTCTTGTGATTAATAAATGCCAACATGTTAATTCTAAAATCTACTAAAAATTATGTAAATCAGTAGTATATCGTGAAAGTGAAGGATCTGGCGAGTTTTAGTCCCTGAAGTTGATATTCACTAGAATTGCGGAGTTTTCCTGGAAAATTGCCCCTCCCCTTCCCTATCAAAATACCGTGCAGAAGTTAGATGGTGTAAATATCGTTATAGAGCGAAATTTCTTGCGAGGTTTAGCCTACCGAATTCTGATATTTTTCTTAAGTCACCCTACACCCCCCCCCACCATTAGACCTGTTCTAGGAGCCTCTTTCAACGGTAGAATGTTTCCTGTATTCTATTCATATCAACTGTAGCAGTTGATATTTTTATGATGATGTGATCATACCTAATGAAGGTAATTATTATTAATTTTTGTCTGGTCGAAATCAATGATACGGGGTTCATAAAGTTCCTTTGTGAAGACCATAGTTTTTTTTTTTTATAGGGCCATTAATGAAGGCCAAAATATGAATAATTATGCAATTACTTCTCCGGCTTGCGCAAAGTAAAATCTTTAAAAATCACTTTGAAATTAAATGGAGTCAGTCAGAAATTATTTTTTGTCCGATTTCCGATCCTTAGCGAGAAGTCAATACGCAAAATGCTAAATGTGTACTATACGTAAGTTACCAAGAACTATATAAACTCACCTCAGAATTTAAGACCTGATCAACTGGAATAAGTTTTTGTTTACGCTCATTGTGATAATAAAATTAATTTTTTTTACTTCACAGTGGACATTTATTTACGAATTAGTATGATTAAAATTTATAATTAATAATATTACGAGCACTAATAATAAGTCTTTTGAAAAGTCGAACTTTCTGAGTCATTTGATCGTGAATCCGGAGAACTTGTAAACCCTGAAGTTTTTCAGCCATTATCAGAACTGATACATATTAAAGTCATATTTTTTGAAGTTCAAAGATTGATGACTTCGTTAATTAGTGCAGGCACCGCAAATTTCTACTTTATGATTTTGCAACATTTCATTTCTGATAAGAAATTCAGCGATGAAATTTTCAATGGAAGAGAGGTATTAAGAATATTTTATTTAATTTTCATTCTGTTCATGAAAAAAAAAAAAAAAAAAAAAATAGAAAAATGTTAGATCCCATTGTATGGTTCTCCTTTATCAAGTACCCGTACTTGAAATCTCATAGGTTGGTTGGGAAAAAATCGTTCTTCCTTAGTGCTATACTATCGCTCTCTTCCCCAAGCAAGAATAAAGTATTGTTTAAAAAAAAGAATAGAGATGGCGCTATTAGTGGAATTCCTTAGAAAGATGTTTATTTCACTTTTAAAAATGAGGAAAGGTGAGAATTAATGATGCTTAGCGTATTTGTTATATTATTGCATTTTGCAACTGTAATGGGTTTTTTCATTTTCTTTCTTTCTTTCTTTCTTTTTTTTTTCAAGCTTCTAACAGGGTTAGACGTTTCAAGATGAATATTTCTTTCGCGATGAAGAATATTATGGAAAGGAATGTAAATTTGTAGACCGTGTAAAATTACAGATTACGTAAAGAACATAAAATATAGACGTTTGAACAGTTTGCCTATAATTATTTTTTTATGTTTTTCATTATTTGCCTATTTATATTCTTTGCTTTAATTCGTTGCATCATTATTCAGTTCTTTATATCATACCTCATTTTTTTACGCAATGTAAAAAATTGATGCTAATTTACATATTTCATTCTTTCCTTTTGAGTTGTCTCTCTCGCTTATAAACTCCCTACCTACTACCCTAAATGATTTCAGTGATGTTATTATTCTTGAAAAGGCTTGCATAATTCTTACTTTTTTCGTGTATTCATGAAATACGACCTATTCTCGCTGATAAATCTGATTCGTGTTGCATTTTTTTAAATTCCCAAGGTCTCGAAATCTGTTTAGTGCGACAAAATCTTTTCGCTACTGAATATTATCTATTTAAAAAATACATTATTTTCTACTTGAATATTCTACGAGTACATACTTATTCATATTTTAGGTTTGAAAATTAAAATGAAACCAAAAAATTATTGTATTAAAATTTTGTTTTTAATTTTCAAAAGTTTGTATGATCAAATTTTCAGAATAAGTTATTCTAATTTTAATCAAAATGTTCCATTTTTGAATATGTATACGTTTTGTTTTTTTGTTTTTTTTTGGAATGATTTTTTATTTTTTATAATTTTCTTCTACTTTTGAACAATTTTTCATTTTCGAACGAAATTCATTTTTGAGCGTTTTTTATTCTCTAATGCTGTTCAGTGTTTGAATATATTTGATTTTATGTTCTCTATTTTTTTTTTTTGAACAATTTTGAATTTTTGAATATTTTTTCATTTCAAATTTTTTTTCTTCATTAAAGCATTAAACATGTTTATAATTTTCACAATATCTGCTTGTAAGGGGAAACTAGCCTCCTTTGCTTCTCCCTTTCAATAGTGTTGAAGTAAATCCATTTTTTTTTCAACGCAGCAAACCGTTCTAATGCTGAATCTTTTTATTACTTTTGTAATTATTCAGAATATTTTTATTCTTAAATAAAAAAAAAAATGTCTATTTAGTGTTATCAACTTGAATCGAGTAATTCTAGTAATTCGTAAAAAACTGTTCTTTTTGAATCTGTATATATAATGATCTAAATAGTTTCAATACAAACGTATAGAGTTCGTGGCTGGAAAACAGAGGATTGAAAAAAAATTTAAAATACAAAAAAATGTATATATCATTTTTTTAAAATGTAACACCACGTTTTTGAAAATTCTCTTTAATTTGTCTTTTCAGTCTCCAAAATTTTCCTTTCTATTTTATTTTTATTTTTAAATGATTTCAAGTGAATGTTTATATTAATTGAATTTTTGTTTGATTTATTTACCTATATCACAGTTTGATACGGATTATTTATTCAAAATTTACTCAGGTACATAGAATGCTGGAGTAAATTACTTTTAATTTTTTAATTTATATTTCACAGACGTTTGAATGATACGATTATTTGATTTTTGCACTTTTTCATTAAGCTGCATAGGCAGACACTTTGTTATATCTTGGTTTAAATCTCAATTTGTTATCTTGATAGAATTTAATTATTTATGTATATTAATATTTACTATTGCCAAAACGGTGGTCTAGCAATATAAGATCCATTAATTCATTGAAAAATATTTTTAAATATTTCATTTTAAAATTTTAATAGGTACATTAATGATGTAACAGTTCAGCTTGTAAAATTTTTTCCAGTTGTAGGTAAGCTTTCAAATTATCCATCTTCCAATGTTTAGTAGTTATGACGAATCCTTGGAGTTGAATAAAATAAATAAATAAAATAGGAGCAGCAACTCCGCGAATTTTATCAACGAACTTTGTTCATACGAAGTTGGATAAATATAGTCGCGTTATAATTACAATTATTTCAGGTAAATTAAAACGGAAATTCGTTCGCCCGAAAAAAAACCCCGAAACGAGCAAACCGTTACAGAAGAACAATCAGGGTATCATCTCACTGGAGACGAAAGGTCGGCGAGTTTCAGAATAAAACGTTTAAAATTAAGGTAAACTCGACGTGACGTCGAAGCGAAATGAATTTTCTTTTATGTTTATTATACCGACATTTTAAAATCCGCCACCGTTCTCAATTTTGCTGTGGAAATTAAACTTTCAAAACCGCACCGTCATCCATGCGAAAACTTAAAACTAAATTGAAAGTCGAGATTCTTTATAAAGTTTAGATAAAGAGTAAAAGATAATAAAATGAAGAACGTATTTGAGTTGATTACGTATAACAAACACAAATTAGCATTTTATTACCTCTCGATTTTCGTCCCCCATAAATGAGGAGCGTTTCGGAGCGGGGTCGTCATCGATGCTTCCTAGATAAAGTGTGCTCTATTAAAACTACTCCTTCTCTTACGTCTCGTTGCCACTTTGATGTTGAATTGCCATCGGGGCTAAAGTTTTCAAATGAAAAAGCTCACTCAACCTTTCAACGACGCCACGTCGAGCTTCGTTGTTTTACTAAACTCTTATTAAGTTGGATTATTTTATATACCTACTTTGAAACGTAATTTAGTTTTCCTTAGCTCAAGGTTTCTCAACATTTTAAAACCGTACTCGTCGCCTGATACGATGGAGTGAAATTTTGTCGATGCGATTTTACGACCAGACGATTTAGGCATTTTGATTTGATTTATTAATTTTTTTTTTTCGAGGTTACATTCGATTGGTGATTTATGATGATTTGGCTATGATGCCTATGATAGAGAGTTGAGTATTGCTCCTTAATCTGAGTACAGTTATTAACTCGCTGATTTATGGTCCTTGTTTATTAGTGTTGAATGGGTCTTATCAATACTTGAGTTTCGAAATTCCAATGACATTCCAACACAAGAACAGGTTTCATTCCTAAGATTTTCACCTCTGTATATAATTTAAAGAATTAATATTAATCTATCAACAAAAGAAAATATTATTTTGAAATTCAAGTAGGCATCGCTTTGGTATCGAAAAGTCTCTCGAAAACGTAGTAACCCGAATTAAAAGTTCCATCCACGCTGAAAGAAAAAAAGCTCGTACTCGTTACGATTATTCCGTCGTCGTTTTTAATAAAATGTTAATTAAATTTTGAATATTATTAAAACATTCGTCGGCGACGTCGAAAGTTTTGGAAAAATTTTAAGAAGCCCGTTTCGCCCAAGATGAAACAAACTCGGCGTTTCGTGATTGCGACGCAATGGCGGGGGAGCCATGTTTACTTTTCGAGCTCATTTTATTCCGATCTTTTCCAGCCCATTTTCTTTTTCTTCTTCGACGCTCGCTTTCTGGAAGTCTTTGTTCTCTTTTTTGGTTAGTTTCTTTAACAGTTTAAATTAACTCACTTTTCTCTTTTGCGAATTTCCTCTACGCATTAACATTTAAAAGAAACCTTCTTTATCCCTTTTTCTTCTATTACGCTTTTTAACGTATAAACGGAGGGCGTCTACTTCTCGACGGTTTTTTGGAGCTTTTTCATTCGTTATAGTGTACACTTTATTAAGCGAATTTTTAAATTCACCCTTTTCCCACGTTCTTCCGGTAATTAAAAATAAAGCCGAGGAATATTTCAAATTAAGAAACCTTTCGTTTTCCTTCTCATAACCACGATTTATACTCACCGTTTGGCAGTTTTCACGTTTCCATTGTCGCTGAAAGGAATACATCGGTGGAAGACATTTTCTGAGTGTGAATGGCGTGCATTGTGTATTTCTGTATGGTTTCTTTTTGAAACAAATGTGATGTAGATAATAGGATGGTACGATTTTAGGTGTTTTTTGAGAAGTGAAAGGATGGTGAACAGTAGTTGCCGAATCATATTGAATGGAGGCCATTTTACGTATTTTCCAATGGTTCATCGTTATTTAATTTTTTTGAATTTCAAGTTCATAATTTCTTATTTGTTCATTATCATTGAGAAAAAATTCCATTTCAAAAATCAGGGAAAAAAATTTGAGGATGGTGCATCGGTGTTGAAAAAACAGCTTATCGTAAAATATGAGAATTGCACTACAGAATAAAAAATTCACTTAGTTGTTGGAAAATCAAAAAAAAAAAAAATCTTGGGATAAATTTTTATAATTTGTCAATATGAAAAAGAAAATAATTATCTATTGTGAAATAATTTATTGAAATTTTAAATCCAATGAAAATTTGTATTATTATAGAAATGGAAATTAATGAACTAGAATTTCATCATTAATAAGTATTTGAGGGAGTGAAAATTTAATTTTTACGTAATTTATTTTTTTTTTAATTATAAAATTTATTCTAATAGCTATTATTATCATTTACAAAAAAAATTATATTTATAAATCTCATTGCATCATTAGCTATTTAAAGTATTTTTTTGATATGATAATTTGTGTATGTTTTTTAATGCATTGTAAAGATAATAAGCCAAAAAAAAAATCAAAAATTTGTTCACTTGCGTTTTTGAACCATCCTAACGTATCTTCTAAATGTCATAAATTGGGTGTTTTACTCGATTTCTGCATAACAATACAGTGATACTCTGAAATCTCTTGAAACCTAAAAATTGAACATAATGCATTTCGTGTCTTCAGGGCCAGTGAAGTGTGGAGCAGAGTGGACAAAATGTCCCTTGGTCCCTGTTTCTGAAAAGGCGCAGAGATCAAATTTTAAGTTTTAAGACTTCTTATATTTGTAATTGGATTATATTTATATATAAACTTATACCGTGCGTCCAAGTGATTTGGGTACAATAAGCGAAAAAATCTCTTTTTCAGTTATTTAAAACTAATTTTTTCACTTGCAAAGAGATTGTAAAGTAGTTGAAATGAATTTATCAGTCTTAAAATTCCTTAATGATTTTAAAATAACTTCTGATTTAGAAATTGTGGTTCAGCTCTTATTACCTATGTTATCAACAAATTGAGATTTTTGCGCTGATTGTACCCGAATCACTTGGACGCACGATATGTGTGTGTGGTTTTGCATATTATTGCCCCCAGTATATCACACGATCTGCCATTTTGAATCCATTTTGACCCAAATTCAAAAGGTGATATTCCAGTCATTAACTGACCCTGCATACAAAATTTGACCTTTCTGCGTCGATTTGGTGAGGAGGTATGGAAAATTAATGAAATTTCATATAGTAACTTTTCTACCATAAGCAGTTTTTGCTCCAACTCCCCTCTAAATTCACAATTTTTAGCTGAGTTTTTTATTCAGAACAATGTCTATTACAGCCTACCTGATTTGTGAGGGGTTGTTGAGGAAGGGGGATCTTTAGATCTTTGCGTTTCAGATCATTTGTATTTTTTATTATTCTTATCAAATTCTTATGGAATTTAGGTTTCCCGTCGTTTTGATAGTTAAAAAAAAATAAATTAGAAAATTTCCACTGGACGTCGAGTCAGTTTGTACGTAAGTGGATTGGGAATCCTTGACCCTCCGACCTGGGCTGAGCAGCACTGATTGGAAGTGTGTAAATTATAAATGTAAATGAACAGAACACAGTAACTTAAGGAGTTACCATAATACTAGATGGTCTCAGAATCCAAAACAAGAAATCATTTTATCTTACATCAGAAAAAGAATATTTTATAATGGAGAGTCTCATCCAGAGATAGTGGTCGAAAATTCAGTCTTCGAAATAATATGTTTACAAAAAAATCTTGATATCATTTTGACAGGTATTCCCTTAATAAGTTAATGATGGACTCTAACAATGGATCCTAAAATTCCATTTCAAACTAGAGCATAAATTATATCTAAAAAAAGTTTTTTTTTTAGTACTGTTCATTTAATAACTGTTGCTTCCTTGTTCTCTTCACCTTTCAAAAAAAAAAAAAATGGTTCCCTTCAGGCTTTCCCTCCCAAATTTTTCTGTAGGTTGATATCACTTTAATCACTGATCGAAAAACAAAAATTGTGACAAAAAAAAAATTATAAGATTACGAACAAAATCATTAATTAAAAAAAAAAATAGGAATCACTTTTTCAAATAAATTTAGATGATTATTTATTTTTTGCGAACAAAAAAAAAAACAAAGACTTTGGTAATTTGGAGTGGAAGGTACTCCTCATAAGCTCTGGGTTTCACGTAACCTTATTGTTGAAGAGTTTGAAAAAAAAAAAACAATCAGAGACGGCGAGAACCAAATTTCGAGCGCGTTTTTGAACCCCCCTCTCCCCCTCAGCAATATTGTTTGTTAACTTTTATGCACGTTTTTTGAACTTTCCAACTGCTATTATTTTTTTTGTTCTCACACGTTTTTCAATACCTCATTAAAAAATTTGCCCCGATCAAATTTTACAGCCCCTCACAAAAAATCCGGGTCATGTACAAATGCACCCTTTGCATCTCCCTCTCGCCGTCTCTGAAAACAATAAATTATTACCAAAACATAAAAAAATTATTGTATAAAAAATATATTTAAAAAAAATATAATAATAAATGAAAATAATAATGATGCTATCTCTTACAAATTATAAACATAGGTATTTTTTCCTGTTGGTAGTAGAGGTTGACTTGTGGTGTGCGTGATGCCTCTATAGAATACTGTCTGTGCTGCGGATTGCATATCTCTTAGTGCCGTGCACTGTGGTCACGGTAAGTCTTAGACCATACATATATGTTACATATATGCATAGTCTAAGACTTCCGTGACCGCAGTGCATGGTACTGATACACGTGTGATTCACAACACAGACAGTACTCTATTATTTCCTCTTGGTTGTTCGGGGAAAACTTGTAGTGTGTGTGATGCCATTTGAATTTTCCTTTCAGATCTTGGGAATCTGCTTCTAATAATTCAAAACGCTGTAACTCACAGCTATCCAATCTTCCAGTTTTCCTCCATCTTCATAAGTAAAGCCTAAGCCTTAGAAATAGACTTTACTTGTATTGACCTTTTGAGCTTTCATTGCATTGTTGAATGATTTGGAGTCAAATTTACGAAATAACAAAAAATGAAGGTAATAGTATTGGTAGATGAGTATGATTCCTTTGTTCATAACTAGTTTATATGTAAAAATTATTCATTGACTGAGAAACTTCTCGAATTTACAGAAGAATTCTTAGCAGAAATTAAAAATTCTACACAATGCATTGGAATGGCTTACGTTACGGTGTATCAAAGCTAACATAGCCATTTATGCTGTATCAGAAGATTCAATGTTAAAAAATCTATACCTCCTCTGGTATGTTTTGTTGGAGAATCTTTCTGGAACGTAATGCTTTCTTTATAGTCAATTCCACTGAATTTAAAAATAGAATGTAACCGTTTAGTTATTCACTTTGTGTACCTTTAATTTTGGAATTAGGTAAGAAAGTGCGAAAGCCTTAATATCATAGAATCTGAATAGTTTTCACTGGATTACCATATTTATTGATGGCCTTGAAAACCTCATTATACTCATGTTGCCATCTATAATGTAGGTATAGGAAAATTCCAAGTCAGAAACATTGTATCTATCTACTTCAGTATCTTTTGCTCGAGAATCTTTCTGGAATATAACTCCTTCTTTATAGTAAATTTAGAAATGAAATGTAAACATAGAATAAGTATATAGAATCATATTGGACGGTGACCGGCTCTACGAAATTCATTTTAGAAGCATTTTACAAATATTACCGCATGTTTACTAAAGAAATATTTATAAAGGGTTACATTATCACCATAGATTACGCTTTTCAAAGATTCATGTCTCTTCACATTTGCAATTTAATAGAATGCGAAACTAAAAAAAAATGAGCTTTTCAAGGCCACCGAATATGGAAATGCAGTGAGGAGTATTCAAATTCTACGAGATTATGCTTTTCGCGACTTTTTACCTCCTTTCAATTGTGAAGGCATACAAAATGAAGTAGCTAGACGTTTACATACATTTCAGTTTTGAATTTAATGAAACTAACTGTTAAGAAGGTGCGAAGTTCCAGAAAGATTCTCGAGCAAAACATTCTGGAGGAGATATCGATTTTTTGACTTTGGATCTTCCCATACATTCTACGTAGATGGCAATGTGAGTCTTGATATCTCTGTAACATGAGCTATTCCAATAAATTACTTATGTGAAATTCTTAATTTCTGCAAAAAGTCTTCTAAAAATTCGAAAAAATTTCTCAAGTCAATGAATAATTTTTTCTTATAAACTGATCATGAACAGAGACATCACCCTCATCAACCACTACAATCACTTTCATTTTTTTTTTCATGAAATTGACTACGTAATATAAGATAACGATAATTCTTCTAGTGTTTCAAGAGTAATGTTATATTTCATCGCATATTCGTCGTAAACAATAACTTTTATATGCGCTTAAATTTTTCGAACGTTTGGAATTACCAATGCCAACGAAATTCAAGTGGATTACTGGAAACTTGAGCCACTTCTCAGAATTCGAAGTAACCATGCTCTTGTCCAATGAGCAAAAATTATTTCCGTCTTCCTCTATACTTAAGCCTTTGAATAAATCTTTTCTATCTTCGAAAGAACTTTTCATCATGTGAAGAACTTGTTTTATTCAATATGCGCGGTCTTGTTAATATACCAAGTTTAAATCAGCATTTTGTACATACTTTTTCAGTGCGGTGTTTTATCTAGGTAATATCTATTATTTTCTCTTATCGTGTGTCACCTGCTATTATCTGAAAGTAATTCATGCTGCTCCTTTCGATTTGATTGAGGTAATACAAAAACCACCAAACTCATTTACAACAATTGAAAGTAAAAGTGATTGGTCAAGAACAAACATATGTGTTAATTCATCTGAACTACCTAAGTATATAAGGTAAATTAGCACTCTGAAATTCATGAAACACCGTCGTTATATGAACGAATATACTTGATAAGATACGAAATAAATTTCTATAACGAGGCTAAATACTCGTAGATTAAGTATTGAATTTATACTGATGAAATAATTTAGTAGGAAAGGAATTGATAAGGACTCGGATTTCATCGAAAAAATGTAATATTCTTGTACAGTTCCATATCATTTAGATAAGCTACCGAATAAATCGTTAACGTCTGTTGATTATCACCGATTGAAAATCATGATATTTTTCTTCATGATAAAAAAAAGTAAAGCGTGAGCCATTGGCGTGTGCATCAGTGAAATTTTTGGCAAATACCCGAGTTGTTTTTTGAAAGGTGGGGGTGTGTATGTATGTAGTTTCTTGAGGGTAGAATGATCGTTTGTTAATCAAATTTTATTTTGAAATAAAAGAGATTTGAAAATGATACTCACTATATGGGTGGGTGGGTTTGATACCTTCTTGCCAGAGAAAATTTAAGAGCTCTGCAGGCGACTATCAACGAGTTTAGAACAAGTAATGTTGCCTATGAAGGATAATTAGGCATCTGCTTTATTTTCCTTATGTAGGGAATGAAACACGAGACAAATATAAAAACTATCCGTGGTTGACTTTTTTAATTTAAAACGAGGCAAAAAAAAATAATGCATAAACAATAAATTCACAGAAACCCTATATTGTAATATGAAATGTTTCTAGGGCTGATAAAGGATCAGATTTGATCGTGAGTAAGTAGGTTTTGGTAGCAATGGGGATATTCGGTTTTTTGATAAAGGGTATATTAAAGGTGAAAATTATATTCTTGATCCATGAGATACCAGCCTCCTTCAAAGATTCCACATTATGGTGTATTATCTATAAGAAAAATTAAAAAAGCATAAGCTGTCATAGTACATAGACATTACTGAAGCTAAGTTTTTAATGAGCACAAAGATGTTGAAGCTTATGGGGAACCTCCATTTCTTCTATTTGAGTATGTGGTAGAAAGATAAACAGTAAACACCCTATTCTTTTATTATAGAACGAACACAAAAATTAACCTATTGAACTTGATTTAAAAAAGTTTATGTATTTCAAGACAGATACAATATAGGTACTTGTAAAATGTAAAATAAGCATCTAGGCGTAATACAGCGTACTCTACTGGAAAAGTAAGACATAATAGTCTCCCAGACTAAATACCGTGCGACCAACTGATCTGTGCACCCCTCAGCGCACAAATTCCCTTGTGGAAAATAAAACCCTCAAATAATTCAATTTCTCTCGTTTTTTTTTTTTTTTTTTTTTTTTTTTTTTTTTTGTTAGATCAAGAAATAAAAACTCAATTATTTCGTTTTCCAACCATTCTAAAGAATATTTATGAAAATTATGTATTTTATGCAACTTTTGATTAATTATTCTAGTTCTCTTGGCAACACTGATTCTTGATAAAATTCATTAAAATGAATTTATAACAAAAAATAAAAAGTTAAACATTTATTAATAAATATTATGATAATTTTCATCAATTACCATCATATAAAAAACCAAAAGAAATGAAAAAATTTATATTCCGTTTAGAAATAGGAAATTTCACGCTGAGGGGTGCAAAGATCAGTTGGTCGCACGGTATAACACACCTGAAACTAAGTCTGAAAATCCCTATCCTGCCATTTCGAAAATCACTTAAAAAGTTGAATTTAGAACAAAGTATGTAGTATTTCTTACCATACAATAATTATATGGAGACTTTTTTTTCAAATTATAATTATTTGAGGCTTCTCAAAACATCTTCAAATTTTTACGATCCGCCATTTTAGATCCAGAAAATCATATTCTGGTCATTAACAAACCCTACATACGAAGTTTGACTTTCTGGGTCGATTTGGTGAGGAGATATGGAAGATTTATGAAATTTCCCACGATTATTTCCCCTCTAAAAGTTGCTTTTCGCTTTAACTCCCCTCCAAATTCATTTGGAAACCCAAAATCAGAATATGTTAGTAATTTGAACTCATTTTATCATATGACATCACGATAAAAAATCTTCATCCTTTTGTTTATCCCCACTACATTTTTAACTCGATAACCCCTCATTCTCCCCTCCAATATTATGTATGGCGGTGAATTTGAGTTACAGTATACTTCTTATCTTGTACGATCATATGATTTCATATTAATTACATTTTTACTAATTTGAGGCTTCTCAAGCTTTACTCAAATTTTGATAATCCGCCATTTTGCATCCATTTTGATCTAAATTCAAGAAGTGATATTCTAGTCACTAAATAACTTCACATATTAAGTTTGACCTTTCTAAGTTGATTAAGTGAGGAAATATGAAAGATTCGAGAAATTTCATAATCCAAAATTTCCACAAAAATCCATTTTTTGCTCTAACTTCCCTTCAAATGTACTCGGGATACTGAAATTTGGTTATGTTAGTGTTTATGAATCATTCTTTCATATGAAATTAAGAAAAAAAAAGTTGGGCTATTTGCCCTTTCTCCAGCCCCCTCCAAATTTGAGTGATCCTTCATTGCGAATTTTATCGAAAAAACAAAAGTTCATAATTTCCTTGCAGTTGAAATGTCCATCAATTTTTCTCATAATCAAGTAAGTTTGTAATATGTTCTGTTTTCAAGTATTCCCAAGAGGTTGACTACGCTTGTTTTTTGATTTTTTGTGTAACAAATGAAAAAAAAAAACACGATGATTTAGTCGTTTTTCTCATTACCTAGAAAACTTAAAAGAGGGAGACTCGAAGGTCACTTTTGCTGCGGTATCAGTTCCATGTTTTTCCGGCTTTACGTTGATTTCGAAAAGGTACTACGTGTATGAGTTTATTTGAAATCTGATAAATCATTGACTCAAATAAATTTCTCGAGTCTTTGAAATTTAAACAACGTTTATTTTAAATTCTAATAAAATTATTCGGTATATTTACAAGAATTCATAAATAGAACATAAACTAATAGCGTAATACAATAAATTATAATACACAATATTTCAATACAATGACTTGATAATGTTCTTAAAATAGCGATGACATATTTTATGGTACTAATTAATCTAATTCTATTTGGTAACTGGTAATTTTTCGTTGTTTTTTTGCGTTGTATTTCCATCGACTTGATTCATTTCAGTTATTTCGTACATAATATCTTTTTTCCAGAGTAAGTAATATATGAAAATTGAGATTCATGTAATATTGTTAAAGACGTAATATAACCTTGATTATTATACAGGGTACGCTTCCAATATACAATAGGAAGACCATGAGCCAATGAGCGTCGTGTATTTGATATACTAGATACATTCGCGAATGCCTAATCTGCCCGTACCTATAGTTCACCGCTTTCATTAGGTTAAAAATTCTTTTTAAATTATAGGTAACATAGCACATTATCTTTTTGGTAAATTATACATGGCACCGGGTAAACACCGGTGATAGGTTTATCACGATGGCAGGCTTCATTAGGCAGTTAAGTCTACGTATTTATAACGAGATTAGAAATAAAGGACGAGGGAAAAGACAAAAAGGGGGAAATAATACAGTCAAAATATCGCTTAAAATTAATAAACACGAAACACTTTGTACATATATTGCACGTAAACCTTGCACCGGTCGTTCTCAACGTCTAAACTATATGAAGCCCTTTCGTAAGAGAATCTACGTGTTCTTTGGCTTTCAGTCTGAGCGCAGCTATAGACGTGGATTGAGGATCGACTGAAGTAGTGGGAGATGGTAAACTAGTGGTCGGTGAGGAATTTCGCGTTGACATACTGTTCACTGTATCCATTACGCTGGCCACAACTGGCGGTGTTAAGTAACTAGGATAGCCGGTTTGAGGATGCGATAGGAAACCCGGCAGTGCTGAGAGTAAAGGTGGGGTTAACCACGGATCCATGGGTAGCGATAGACCAGCTCCGGGTACTCGGCTGAGGGAGTTTACACCGTGATGGTATTCGCTTATACCTAATCTGGCTGCTTCCATTTTCTCTTGACGGCGCCATTTGGCTCGACGGTTTTGGAACCATACCTGAAACAATGTAATAGTTTTTATTTAGCATATTTTCGGAAAGAAAATAAAATTTCTATTTTAATATTAAGAAAAAAAGAACATAAAAGCATATCACATTACTAGATCTAAATTTCTAGTGCAAATGTGTTCACACTTGCTAGTGATGCCATCAGTCTCTTAGTAACCTTTCATGCTTGGTATTAGAAATGGTAAATTACCGGTATTTTTGTAATTTAAGTTTTTTATATAAGGTGAAAAGGACTTGAATCTTTACAAAAAAAGTAGAAAAAATAAATTTTATAATGAAGTGTTGAATCATGACCGAAATTGACCGGTAAATTACTGGTAACTAACAGGTAAATTACTGGTAATTACCGGGTAATTGACTGGTAAAATACCGGAAAATTACCGGGTAATTTACCACTTCAGATTTCTTTTATCTCTAACCATTTGATAATGCCACGAATTTAAATGACCAACTGCCTCTAGCTGAAGGCAAACACTGCAAACACCTCTTACAGAAGATACCCCTCCACGTGAAAGTAAAACTGTATTGGTAGACAGCCCGTGTGAGACCAATGGAGAGTCATTGACGTCTCCTCGAACTTACGCAAGGTTTAACCAGTGTTGCTCACTGGGCTGATTTCTATTTTTATAATAACATATCATAACTAGTGATGTTTAATTACCGGTAATTTATTTTTGGGTAACTGATATGTATGTTACCGATAAGTTACTAGTAATTAAATTAATTTAAAGGCCTAAAAACTACCAAATTTCATGTGAATAACTAGATTTTGTTGAAAAAAAAAATGATGTATGATCTGAAATTTCGCAAAATAAACACAAAAACCAGTTTTTAAATTTCCGGGAGAATTTAAGAAATTCATCCTGTGGTAACTTACTGCTAAATTACCGATAACTTACCAGGTAACTTACCACTTTGAATTTCCAACCATCTCTACTATGGGCCAACCCTCCCTATCAATGGCTACTTCAAGTTAATGAAGGACTATTTCATTTGTTACTCCTACCACCTCCCTCCCCCCCGCATCCTGTTTAGATTAGGGTTGGCTGAATTTTATTCTTTTGGAAAAAGGGTGGGCAGGAGACCAGGTGTTCAGTGATTGAGAAATTGCGTAAAAAGGGCGTAATGAGAATTTCAATCTCCGAATTCGAATTTAAAATCTTCCAAAATGGTAGTAAAATATAGTTTTCAAGAATTACAAAAAAAATCTGCCTGTGTAAAATAATGAAAAATAATGATTTTTGGAAAATATGGAGTTTTTCAGCATGCAAGTGTTACACCAATTGGTTCCCTAAAAACAAAGAAATTTGCATTTTTGAGGAGACTTTTATTTATTATTATTATTTTTTTTTTTCTCAATAAACGTTATTCTTGATCTTGTGTATGGTTCGTGCAACTTTGATAATTCATCGTAAAAGAAGCCGAATTCTTGTATTCATGCGTGCTTGAAAACAATTTGTTCTTTATTATTTCTCTTAAAATGAGATAAATTTGCTTTTTTGTTCATTACGTTAATATTGGAAAAAAATTAAAAAATTTGAATTGACCCGTAAGCCCTTCGGAAATCCTTAACAATCTGACTTGGTTAGACTGAAGCTATTTTAGTATGCTTTAAGACTATTCCACTTGCATTCATAAAAAAGAATTTATTGAAAATGAACTCTGGAAGCAGACATTCCGTGTGATTCACTGGATTACATCCCTAATAAAGGGTTACACCAGAGGAATTTTCATCAAAAAATGCATCGTTCTACTTTTTAGGCACGATTTGCGTCGTTTGTATTTTAATTTTTATATTAAAAAAGAAATCGAGAAGCCCACATCTATTAAACGAATATCACGAAACTTACTGTCGACAGGATGTAGCGCAAATCGTTTACCGTCACGCTACGTCTTTTTTTCATTATCCGTTGCGGTGACATACGGACATGAATTCGTTTAAATAATCATTTCCCACTCGCTAATACAATTTTCACGACTACTGTCGGTATACAAGTTTCAAACTCTATCTCTATATACCTAGTGTACTTATGCTTCCAACTTTTTTCTTCCCCTTTTTACAAGAGTAAATTAACCCTTAACAGAAGAAACGAGCGAATCTTATTACCAGTGTGTACGAAGATTCAACCATTCGTTCGTGTGAAGGGGCTAAAATGAATTTGTCATTAAGAATCGCCGTTCGAGACGTTAATACTTTTGCCTACTCGAATCGCCGTTAAAATTAGATATACATGTTAATGAAGTTGCCTACCTAGACTGCCTTCAGCGTAATTTTAATTTCAATTTAATTTCAACGTTATTCGTTTCATACCTGAGGTACGGATAACGCGACGAAGCATTAATTAGCCTCTTTATTTACACAACATCGAGTAGATAACGCGGAATCTAGAAAATTAAATTTGAAAATGGGAACTATGAAACGAAAAACGTCACGAGTTAAGCAAATAACGTCGCATAATCAACTCGATTACATACAAACGTCCGGCTACGAGTGTATAAAACTATTCAGTGATCGGGAAGAAAATTAACTGAAATTTCAATACGAAAAACAACGTGACGACGATATGATAATTACGCCGAAAATAATTTATTACGAAACTTTGTAAATCGAGCGTTACGAGTTTGATGGAAACACGCTAAAAAGCGAATGAAAATTATAGGTTTCTGGTTTTAATTGAATTTTGTCGCAGTCAAACGAAATTCGTAATTAAAACCTTAAACGTTTAATTTTATTTATTTATTCATGTGTGTAAACGAAAATAATAATCTTCGAACGTCGAATAACGCGATCGTCGAAATTGAGACATTTTTTATGGTAGACCATTTCGTGAAGATTTTTTCTCTACTCGGTTCGTGAACTTTGAACGTTTCTGCCTTCGATTATTAATAGACGATGTTCGTGGAAATGAAAAATTTTCTACGCAAAAACTTTTTCGCCATTGCACGAACGACCTACGTCGAGAATCCCCTGTAATTAAGTTATTTGCTCAAATCTGCAGCACATAATGAATTCAAAACAATTACCTCGTTAACTCATCAGCGAAAAAGTTTCGCAAAAAGGTTTCCCGAAATGTTAAACGTTTAATCAATTTTCAATTTAAGTTTTAATTAAAGCGTCAAAAAAGTAAAAATAAATAAAAGAAGTAAAAGTAAAATTGGCAGAAAAAAATAGCGCCCTAGTTAATTTGTCGTTTGGAAAAAAAAATGAAATTTTAATTATTTTACCGATAAAGAAAGTTCGTTTTAAGACTTTTCTTTTCACGATGCCCGTTAACGATAATTATATTATTTTTTCTGGATACTTTTCCCTTCTTATTCCACGTAACGGTGTTTTCGTCGTTTTAATTCGTTTTGCTAATTTTTTCGCAAAAAATGAGAAAAAAATTTTCCTTTTTTAATATCCCACGATCTCATTGGTTTTTACGATTGAAACAAAAAAGATACAAATTCGTCGACGATATCGAAAATGAAAACGACCCCGGATTAATTTTCTGCTCATTTAAATAAATCGGAGAAAAAGACGAAAATGATTCGGCGGTTGGGACCAACTGGAGCGTAACTGCAACGGTCACGACATTATTAAAAACGAAACCAGAGTTTTTAAAAAAGACACCATCCGCAAGGCCATACGATTGTCATCGTATAAACACAGAAAATGTTTACTGTAGTCGATAATAATTGCAGTTGTTATCGTGTAAAAGACTATACGCCACGTGCGAGCCACGTGACCGAACTAATGTCACTGTATTAGGCGGCCCGTTTCCAATACGCTAAGAATACTAATTTACGAATCAAACCCGAGCTTTTCGTATACGCGGGCACGGCGGTTAAGCGTTGTAAAGTGACATATCAAATACGTACTCGTTATTAAATAAGTCCGACGCCTTTCGGCTATGCTAATTAAATTCGCCTCCGGCTAAGTAATTGTGTTTTCGAGAACGGCAGCCGAATTAGCGACGCCCTTTTGTAAATAACTTTTGCGGGTAAATAAATTTAACAATTCCGTCTATTACGCTTTATATTAATATTTCCAAACTATGGATGAAATTTTGACCGTATAATTTCAAACCCAAACGGTAATTGGTTCGAGTTACTGGTTTGCAATTCTTAAGCCCCGCAGTAATTTGCGGTAGGTGATATCGTCAGGAGAGCTTTTTGTTCGTAGTAAGAGGGAGGTGTTGATATGGCGTTTTTTGAAGTGGTGGTGAAAAAAATATTCTATGAATATGAATTATTTATCTGCGGGCTATCCTAGCCATGTGGGGAAAGACACAATGGTTGGAAACTTGGGAATTGTAGTTCATATGATGTAAATAGGTAATGTCGAAGTTAATTCGCGATTATTGTAACCTAAGAGTACGAGGACATGAAGACATGTTGTTAATGGTTATTTTTATAGTTTAATCCAAAGTATAATAAATCTCGAAGTAATCTTTAAGAGTAACTCGAAACAGAGAGGTCAAGAGCATAGACCTAGGTCAGAAATAATTTTCAGGTCTTTCGAAGTGACCCTCCACAAAATAAATAAGCGAATATAAGAAATTATTTTTTTTTAATTTCTCGAAGTTTCTTAGGTTGGTTTTTTCATTTTTGAAAATCTTTTGTATTATTTGACATGTTTCAATTTTTACAATTTTTCCCTACTTTTAATAATTGTATCATTTTGGATATTTTTTTATTTATGGACTTTTTTTTTTTTATTTTTAGCCTTTTTCGCTGTTTCACATTTTTTATTTTTGAATTTTTGGATATATTTTTTTCTTTTCGATACTTTCTCCTAGTTATTGATTTTTAAATATTTTTGTTTTTCTACATTTTTGGTAAATTTTGTAATTTTTGCACATTTTTCATCTTTAAATATTTTTTACTTTTCGAACATGTTTTCCTTTTTCAGTACTCTTTCTCTTTTTTTTTTGAGCATTTTTCATTCTTGATTATCTCATTATTTTTTGTAATATCTGAACATTTCTTACTTTTTAGATATTTTTCATCTTTGAATATTTTTTATTTTGTAATATTTTTCATTACTGTTTGTCATTGTCTTTCAATTTATGAGTATCTTCGATTTTCAAAGTTTTTTTTTTTTTTCGTTTTTAAACATTTATTTATTTTTTCTATTTTTTTGATCGAATTTTTTGGTCATTTTTTATTTCCGCCATTTTTTCAAACTTCTACAATTTTTTAATTTTTGACTCACCTTTTTATTTTTGAACAATTTTCAATTTTTGGGCTTCATCATCTTCAAGCATTTTTTATTTTTTGAACATATCCAGGGACGTACCGAAAGGGGGGAGGGGAGGAGCTTCCCCCCTTGGCTTTTGGAAAGTTGGTAAATTTGGAGTTTTAGCGTAAAGTTGGTAAACTTGACCACTTGCGCAGTATTATTACAGCTATTTTTAAATTTTTTGAAGACTAACAAGACTGTGACATCGTATTTATTTAACATATTATTTTCGTGGAGCAAAAAAAAAAAAAAAGGTCAACAGTTGGTAAAATTGCATGGTATTATTTGGCAATTTTTGGTTTTCTCCCCCCCCCCCACCTGAAGAGGGTCCTCGGTACGCCCCTGAACATATCTTCATTTCTTGTAATTTTCAGTAATTTTTTTTAGTATTTTCAGTTTTTGATAATTTGTTTTTTGTATTTTTTTTTAATTTTTGAACTCATTTTTGATTTTTTTAATATTTTGTGATTTTTTGTAACATTTTTTATTTTTTCATTTTTCTTTTTTCATTTAGGACAATTTACTCACATCTGTCTTTTTGCCCTTCAACATTTCATTTGTATTTTTTTTCATAATTTTTAATTATTTTCTCAGAATTTTGAACTTTTTTCAGTTTTTTCATTTTTTATTCTTTTTTTTTTTTTTGACGTTCTGGCAAAAATTATTCATCTTGAACTTCTCATGATTTAAAAAAATAATTTCAGACCCGAATTCAGCTCCTCTTCCTCAACAGCCCTGACTGAATAAAATATTGGTATCTACTTAGGAGAGGGGGACATGGAAAAGACTTTCTTAAGAAATCCTTATCTGAGAGCAAATACTAAGATAAAAATTGGTATAATTTTTCCCATATTCAGAAATTTTCATTATTATCATTATTCATGCCTTTTTTTGTTCATAATTCATTTATTTCATGATTATTGATTGATTTCTGTGGATTTTGTATCCTCATTCGTGATGTTTTTGTTCCGTTCTTACCTTATATCTTTGATTTAATAAAATATTTATTTTTTAAATGATATTTCTTGATTTTTTCATGAATTTTATTTTATGTTAATTTTTAATTTTTTTCTTTTGGTAAAATTAATAGAAAAATTAAGGAGATTAGTGTCAAGATGAGACGAATCCCTCTACTCTCCCCTCCCCCTCCAAAAAAATATGAGTTAGAAAGTAATTCTAATAAGATTTTTAAAACTCCGAGATTTTTTACGTCTTTTAAAATACTGCCGAAACATCTGAAAAAATGTATTTAAATATTTCTCTTAGTTAAAAAAAAAAAAGAGTACAAAAGATCTTGGTTCATAATGAGACATATTATACACCACAGTCAGTTTTTTTTTGTTGTGCATTGTATGTACTATCTTTTGGACCAGAAGCCCGTGATAGGTTATGTTTCCAGATTTTTGAGAAATTAATTCGCTCATTTGAAGAAGGTTGTTAGCGTGGAAAGGGGTAAGAGTAAGTGTAGTTAAATTATTACGAGAGTGTTTCATGAGTCTGTGTACCAAGTACTATGTAGCAGAAAGAGGTAACCGACAATAAAAGGAGTTTACGAGTTTGTACAGAGGAAAGATCCCAGCGGAAATGAACGTGACAATATTTTTCATAGATTTCCTTTTTTGAAGAAAAATACATTGGAGTATATTTGCGTATAACATATGTTATTAGAATGAAATTAATTCATTTATTTCGTATTTCGTTTAAAAGGAAAATCTTTTAAAGAATTACGTATATATAAAATTCAAATAGTTGGTAGCCCAATACATATTTTTCTGTATGATTTCATTAATGGAGTTAAAAAAAAAAAAAAACATTTCAGTATTGAATAAAATTAATTTTTGTAACGCATATTAACTTAAAAATAACAACAACAACAAAATAAAAAACAAATCTTAAGTTTTTCACGCTTCCTCTTTTCAAACAACGTAATTAACGACTGTATGAAACAAGGTGTGAATTAAGAGTGAACTGAAGTATTTGCGTTATATGTAAACCGAATATACACGAACTTATTCGATGCATACCGAGTAAGTTTATTCTATTCTCATAATAGCATAATCAGTAATATTTTAATAATTTCTCAATTATTATATGCTACTTGCGAAGAAAAATGTAAAATGAAAATATTCATTGGGAAACCCTTCATTCCCCTTATCGCATGGACTTATAAATTTTCTGCGAGCCTTATCATCGCACACTTGTATGTGCCTGTTTACTCTCAGACATTTAAAATTTTACGATCATCAGAGTGCCATTTTATTCCGTGATTTAAAAAAGCTTATACATTTATTTTTCTAGTTCGAAGTACAACCAAATACTTACCAATCTTTTTCATCAACGGTTTACTCACGAATACAATGCTAATTTATCGCATTATTGCATCCGACACAGAGTTATTTAAATTCTCAGTCTCTTTAGGAATCGCGATTATCATTAGCACGGAAGTAAAACGGCTTTCTCGAAAAGTTTATTCGAACGAAAAAAAAAAAATGAACATAAAAAAATCTACGCAAAGGAAATTTTTCGCAAAAAGGAGCTTCAATTTATTTTCTTTTTAACACACATAGAGAAAAGCGAAAAAAAAATACGACAACGCGGAGTAATGGTAATAACAAAATTGAGTTACCTTGACAAAAAGAAATATCATAAACAACATTATTATATACATTTTCTCCCCGTCTTTTTGTGCGCTTCGTTTTTTATTAAATTTTCCTCAATTTTTCATAATCTGAAACTCATTTTCCGTCCATTTTGTGAGGATGGCGTGAAAATATATATATAGCTTTGTGCAATCTCTTTATATAAAAACGTAATATCGTAAGGTGTGTCAACCATGTACGTGAAACTGCCTGCAGCAGGAAAGTTATATTTTGGGCCTGGTTACAAGAGGGTCACATTTTCATTCTTATATTTACGACGAAACAGTGATTCGCAAAATGCGTCCGCACTCGATGCCGGAAACTCGGCGTTTCGTTTAAATTAGATTTAAAGAGGTGGTACCGCGTTTTCGTAGGGTTGTACCATATACGTATTCGTTTGCTGACCAGTTGGTTGTCTGTGTTTTATTATCGACGGAGGGATGTTTTAATAAAAGCGTGGGGTTGAATCTGCGCCAGTTGTCTCGTCGGTATTTACGAAATATGAAAATTTTTGGATAACACTGAGGCCATTTTTCGCTTTCTGCCCGATTTACGGCCTCGAATAATTTCCTGTGCGAGTCTCACTTTTACAATGTAAACTCGTATTTTCTTCCTCTATTTTATGGTTCAACGTACTAAATATTCTTTTAGTGGTTTAATATCAAATTATATCCCGGAGTGTATACTATTTTGGTCCTTTGTAGGATTGCTTGAGCGAATAAAATCGCTGGTTTGATCTCTACAGATGATGTGTCGTTTAGGAATCTCGATAATTCCGCCAAAACCGTTTTACAAAAATGTTAACACCGGGTAAATTTAAAAGGTATTATGTATGTAATTTGATCATCTTGTTTCTTGATAGGGGTTCTGATATACTTAGGGTATGGTACAAAGAGAGACTGTTTCACCCTGTATAGGTGGCCTCATAAAGCTGGAATTTTTTTCGTGTATTTTAAAATATTAAATTAGGTCCACATACTGGATGAAATTTTTGTGTACAGTCTACAAGTCTCAATCTCACCCACTCATTAATTTTTGAAATTAATTATTTACTAAATCCTTATTTATAATTATGTAATAATGAGATGATGTTCACCTTTTCCAAACACCCTGTAATATTTGTTCACCTATTAGTGAATTAATTTGAGTACTATATCAGTCGTAATACCAGCTGTTTATGTTATTTAAAAGACATCTATTCTATTGTACAAGTTTGAAAAAAAAATCGCTATTTGAAATACAATACGTTTGATTTTGAACCGCCCCTTGTTACGTGAGGTCTATACTAAAAAAACGAATACCTAATTTCAAAAGTTTCTCAATAGCTACGACACTACGCCGTTATTCTTTCGTCTGATATCCCCGTAGCTATCATTTTATAAACACCATTTTCACAAGTACACTCGAGTATTCTATCGTGTAAACCATCTAATACGTGTGTCGTTTATTTACGCGCACGATGAAGTCGTCAATGGTTATCAATCTCGTTACAAATTGGCGTACGGTAATTTCGTTACACGGTGAACTTAACATTGGGTCACTGGACGTTTCTATAATTAAAGGGTTAGCCTCGTACAGAGTAACCCGACTCATGTGCTCGGTCGCCTACAAGATCAATCATTTTGACGTTTAATTCATTACCGAGAAGTGTTAACTAGTTGGCGTTATTTGCCGCCTCAGCCACCGTTCGTTGGTGTCGGGTGATTTTTAATCACGCGACCTATAGTGTTGTGGCCAACAGGTAATTGTCTATTGATACGTATAGCTTTAATTAAATTTCCTTTTTTGATTCGGTTTAACGGCGATGATTCGAGGTGTTTTAGCAATTGTGAGAAGTAAATGCGGAGAATTGCTGTCTGGGGGGGGAGGGGGATTGAGGAACACGTACACGATGTAGACATTTGACATGCTTTTTTGTTCTATTTTGAACAACTTCGTACAAATTATTCATTTTCAAAGAGCATAATAATTTCCGAAACGAATCGTTCGTGAACTATTTCACTTATGCGCTTTCTATATTATGTGAACAGATATTATTTAATGATGGAAATTTTGAAGCTCGGAATCGTTCATTATCGAATTCTCAATTCCACTTAATTGATTTTGATCATTTAAAATTTTTTATTCAAGTTCAAATCGTTCGCGAACGAAATCATTGTTAATTGAGCTGAAGTTTTTTGCGAACGACTTCTCAATGAACAATGTTTGGTCAGAGAATTTGAAATTTTGAACAATGTAGTTCACTAGTTTGCGAACGAGCTGATCACAAATTAAGTTCAATTCGTTCATGAAGAATTCCAGTTTATGTGTTTTCCATATGTGATATGATATTATTTACGATCCAGATTTTAAAGCTCGGAATCATTCACAATCGATTTCATTTGCTTTCTTTGATGGACTTTGATAATTTGAAAATTTTTAAATTCGAATCGTTCACGAATGGAATTATGAAAATTTCGACTCGTTTGTCGTGAACGATTTTTTTATGAACAATTTTTATGGGGGAAATTTGGTTTCTGACAATATAGTATACAGTGATTCACGAACGAATTGATTTTGAATTAGGTCTAAGTCGTTCATGTGTTTTCAGTACCTTTGTGAAATTATTTTATGATCGGAATTTCAAAGCTCGAAATCGTTCATTATCAATTTCATTTGTTCTCCTTGATGGACTTTGATCATTTAAAGTTTTTATTCAGGCTTAAATCTTTCGCGAACGGAATCACAAAAATTAAGTCGAGTTTTTCGCTAACGACTGCTTTATGAATAATTTTTTGTTATGAAAATTTGAAATAGGATGTTATCACAAAGGTTCAAGTCGTTCGATAATGATTTCTTTAGAATATCTAATATTACTATTGCTCTTGAATGATTCATTTATGAATAGTTGAAATTTTAAGCATGTTAATTTGGAGTGTAGTCGTTCGCAAATGTATTCATAAACTTTGGTGAACGACTTCATTTATGAATAATTTGTCTTCCCTTGTTAATGTAAAATTTCAACCATTTTATTTTAGAATCACTTTTGTTGAATGCATATTCATTATGAATAAGATTAAAATCGTTCGCGAACGTTTTTCATTCAAACTCTCGTCGCATAACATTTTACTTTTTATTAAAATCTCGCTTCCTTACAAATTTATTGCGAGTTAATTGGAGATTCAAGAGCTAACGAGCAAGTTTTTGATCGTTAATGGTTCTATAGATGTATACCAACTCTAAATAACGAGGAATCTAAAGAAAATTTCATATTAATTATTAATTTTCTAGGATTTTCTGAAAATGCAGACCTTCTGAAATAACCTAATAATCATCAATGTTTTAGAGCCTAAAATCTTCTTTTGAATCATTTAGTGTTGTAACTTATGCTTGGTATTAATTGCGCATTATAATAATCTTCATCTTCCTTTCTCCCTAGAGCTTCGTTCTTTTTTTTTAATTTTTTAATTTTTTTTTAATTTTAATTTTTTTTTTTTGTTTAATAATTGATTACATAATTTTAAATATGTACTAAATTGTGAAAAATATTTTCGTTTTTTTTTTTCATCTTATCGCTCGTTTTCACTCAAGTTGCTTGAACCGACCTGAAATTTAAATTTTTGTGTATTCCCTTCCCCTCCTTGTTAAATTCACGAACAAATTATACTAAAACTGAAAAAAAAAAACAAAAACATTTCGTTTATGAATACACAATACATATTCGCAAAAAAAGCTGATAATTTCCAAGATACGGCGCTCTTTACAGCCATATAAAAATCGCTATATTCTGTTCGCCATAAACACGAAAGAGCGAAGGGGTGAAAACCTAGGCGAGGTTTCGCGCCAAAGACGCCGTCACTTGATTAATTTCGCATAATAAACGCTTAATTAATGTTCGATTAATAACCGCTAAATTGAGCGTTAAATTCGTTATAAACTCGAGAAGGGGAAAATATAACGTACTACCGCGCCATTTTCTCATTTTCCTAGCACTCCTCGCGCCACTCGCCCATTCCGCCTAAAGAAGCCTCCGAGCTTTTCCTTTTCTACATCGTCCGTTTTATCGAATTAAATTGTAACGTCGTATGACGCATGCTCGTTTAAAAGAGCAGAGGAACCCTCGAAATTATTTTCTCGCCAATTCCTCCTGCCTCGTCCCTCGTTCGTATTTAAATTTCGCAAACCGCTATCGTCCGAATTATTAAGCCAAGTAACCCTTACGTAAACGACGTGTTAACCGGCTTTTAGCTGCTCCCAGCAGCGCAGTAAATTCTACAGGTGATGTACTCGCTTCGGGGTATTAAGTTATTAATTGGCCGTACTGAGGCCTCAGCGCGTATTGTCGAAACTTCGAAATGAAGTCAAGTCTAGTCAAATTGCCAATAACTTGCGCTATTTTCGCGTAATAACGTATGTGGAAAAAATTCTTTTTCCTCATTCGATAAACCTGGAATTGCTAGTTAAGTGTATTGAAGTACAGAAAAAAAGATTGAAAGGAAACGAAATTCCGCCAATACCAAAATAATGGTTTCGCATATCCTAGCTGTATTTTATTTGCTCGGATGTCGTCGTGAAAACGCAATTTTTTTAATAGCGAGAAACAAAAATCGAATTCAATTCGTCGCGAAAACATATGAAATAGTATTAAAGTAATGTAGCAGAAATTTCGCGAGCTTATATATTCGCGAAAATATGCGAAGAAATTGTTTAGTCTTTTGTAAAGTATGACGTAAAATTGAAAAAAAAATACGCGAAATTTATTTTCATTCTTTTGATGTATACGGACGTGTTTTCATACGAGTTGTATTTTCGGCTTCGGCATGTCGTTTTATTTTCGCGAACGACGAAAAAAACAATCGGTTCGGCGCTTCGGAATTTTTACACGCTAGATTTACAATGAGCTACCGAATTTTACAGGTAATTTGAAAAATTCGTCGAACGGTAAAATATTCGGCGATGAATTATTTTATTGGAAATTTCGCTCATAGGTAGGTTCTTCTCGACTCGTTCATTATAGAGATGTATGTGAGCGTTCGCAATGTTAACATTCGAGGGTTATTACATATGTAGTCAAAAATAATTGTTTGTCAGGTTATGTAATTTAAAATGCCCAAATTTGTTGATTTTTGTAGATGGATAATTTATTCAATAATCACACAACTAATTGAATAGTGATAAAGAAAAAGAAAAAAAAATCGATAGGTAAATATTTTTAGAAAGAAGTTCGATGTTTGCCATATATATGACTTCAAATGATCTGAAACATGAACATAGGTAGGTACATAAGAAGATACTCGCCCCACGACCTCTCTTTCCCAAATCAAGTAGGCTGTTCTAGTCATCGTTTTTATCAAAAAAATTATTTTAAAACAAACACTCTAAAATTTTTTCTATACAATTAGAGTAATCTAGATAACTGGTCCGCTTTCTCATTGGTCGTACATAACGAGTATAACAACTAATTAACAAGTTGAAAAATGGTAAATAACCCCCTCGTACTAGTAAAATAAATAAATAAATTAGCTGATGATTCAAATCACAAACGAATTTCAATCGTTCAGTTCATCTTCAATAAAAACTCAACGATATTACGTATTAAAAAAGGTAGAAATGAAATATCCTACATTTCCTCACATTATAGCCTTATGATTAGTTATTGCACGCGTGACGTATAACCATTCAGAAGCCGACCAGTTACTTGGATCACTCCATAGAGTATTTATAATGACTGGTCTATGTTTTAATTGGTCATATGTTACGTGCGTAATGACCAATCATAACGCTAGAATGTGATAAAATGTAGGTAGTTTCATTTCTACCTTCCTAAATAATATCGTTCAGTTTTCAGTGAACGACTAAAATTCGTTTGTGATTTGAATCATCCGCTGATTTGTGTTATTATTTACGAGTTAGTCGAGGTAAATTTAGCACATTCTGACTTGCTGATTGGTTGTTACAAGCGTGAGGGCGTATGACCAATTAGAACCTAGACCAGTCATTATAAATACTCTATTATGTGCGAGGTGCAACCAAAATATGATCTGCGTACCCAAAGTTATCAAATTCTCTTCGTTCACAAAAAAGTATTCGTTATTTCATTTCTTTTCATTTTTTTTACAGTATTAAAAAATTAACACATAAATAATTGCTTCTCTTCGATTTCAACCACGATTTACAAGATTATGAGTTTTTTTAAACTTTCAGAGATTTATTTCAGTTAATTTTGCAACACTGATTTGGGAAGAAATGAATTTATATCAATCCAATAACCAGTAAAAAATTATTCAAACCGTAGAATTTCAGTAATTAAAGTCCTGAATTATTCATTATGCCGTAATGAAGTCAAACAAAATGAAATAGTTGATATTTATTTTCATGAAAAGGAATTTCGCGCTCGAAGGTGTTAAAATCAGTTAAGTGTATAACTTTGAAATGATCTATGTACCACTAAGCGGGAAAGTCTCGTCTCTAGAAAAAAAAATAAAAAAAATAGGTTGGCAACACTGACATCAACTGTTCTCGTAAGAAAATTGTAAACACATATTTCGCGATGTAGTCAAAATGTAGCTTATCTAATCGTTTTAGTTTAATAGAGCTAGAGTGTGGAGTATTATTTCATGTTTGCATGCAGAGTTTTCAATTATTGTATGATTCCTTGCTTTCATGTAAATATTGCTTTACTATTTATTGCATTTTCGATTTTTATTTATCCTAAAAATTTTGTAATCACATATCCTCATTTTGTTTTGTTTTGTAAGTATGATTTAATTCATCTCTCTGTCGTAAAAGTCTCATTTTATTTCATCGTTTGATACTTCATTTTATTGTGTTTGATCGAAATTTTGTTTCAGGATGTAATGTGTGTGATTGAAACCGACATTGAAGTCTCCTCTCAGCATCCCAGGAGAGCAGTGCACTTGGTCTCTTGGCCATACATATCGATTATTTTCAAACGAATAAGAAAAAGAAAATTAAATGTTAATGAATCGCAGCAATCCACAGTCGTGTACTAGAATATGAGAAAACGAGCGAATGAGCAGTGAAAATGACAAGTCAGGTAACCAATCACACTACACAATCTCATCTCGATCATTTGATATCCTTCGATTTTCCCTATCTTAACCATAAAATACCCTGAGCCCGAGACGACGTGTCAATGCTACGATTGAGAATTATTAACTTTGACGAAGAAATGAATAACATCAACAATTTTTCAACAAATGAAAACTCAATTATACGTTAACATCTTATTTAATCTCTTTTGTAGCTGTGATATTGAAAGAACTGAAGTTAATTCCTTTTCCTTTTGGTATTATTGTGAAATACTGCTTACATCTACAAATTAATATTCAGTCAATTATAAAAAGAAGTTGATTCGATACTATGATCTTGATACTAATTCAATAAGTACATCTCAATTCATAATTAACTGGAATATTAATTGATAAAAGTGCGAAATATCTTTCTATTTGATCAATTTTTAGAAACTTGAACCTTATCAAGCAGAGCTGATGAACATATTTGAATGGAACCGAACATTATGAATGATTCAGATCACTAAAATTTCAGTTTGTAATGAACGATAACCAGAACAATATTACATTTTGAACAAATAAACCAGAACAATATTACATTTCGAACAAATAAACCAGAACAGAAATGAACGGAACGGAATGGAAAAAACAGAACATAACAGAATGGAACAAAAAAACAATAAAGAAAGATTAAGTTGGACTGAGCTGAACAAGACAGTTTTTTTCCTCTTCAAGAATTGCAATATCCAGTGTCTTTACTTTCTTTTTCATAGCTCACGGTGGCATTGACATCAAGCGATGGCATCATCAAAATTTCAACTTTTGATTGTTTAAGATCGGCGTAAATGTGTAATTACGCAAATTTTCATATTTCTGATTATTTATGAAGTAAATGTTTTTATTCTCTCTCGATGTTTCTTAACAACAATGAACGAAACCGAACAGAACAAAATAGAAAGGAACGAAATGGAATGGAACCGAATAGAACAAAACAAAACAAAACAGAACACATTAAGTTGAACGAAACCAGAAGCCGGAACAGAACGATAAAGACATTATTCTCTTGTGATTCTCTTGAACAGAAGAATAGAATAGAACAAAACAATCGTTTTGTTCATCAGCTCTGTTATCAAGTATCAGTATCAATATCGCACAGAGGCGTAGCCAAGGGGGGTTTGGGGGTCTCGACCCCCCCTTCGCGTCAGGACGCCCTTGTTGAAATTTGACGACGAAAATTTTTTTTACTGTGCGCAAAATACTCCGCACTGTTGACTGCTATTCTTCCAGTGTACCGTACACAATTGAAAAACACGACAAAATTTGTATCGCGTTGCATCACCTTAGTTCTCTGTCTAGACAGGTCTAGACAAGCAACACACAACATGGGTGCTCGAGGTTGCTTTTTTCCACTAATTCCGTAAATCGCACCACTTGTGTTGCCTTTGTGTGTGTATCTTTGAGCTGTAATAGGCAACGTATATTGATGCTTATAAATTAGTGGGTTTCATTGGGTGCTTAATCCTAGTTTTATTAGCATAAACATTCGTTTTTTAGTGAGTTATTGTTGCTAATTACAATAAATACATATTTTTTGGGTTTTATCATAATGGAGAAGTATTTAATGATTAAAAAACCAAAATTAACTGGAAATCAAGATTTGAACATGTGGTCTAGCTACGCTACTGATATCGCATAGAAGTTTTATACCCTAAAATGTTAATTTTGAAAATTTCGCGCTGAGGGTTGCAAAGATCACTGATAACTTCTTATAAAAAGGAGCAGGATTTAAAAAAATCTGATAAAACTCTTATATTGATCTTATTAATTTCATAAAAAAACCTTCATAAC
The DNA here is from genome assembly GCA_009761765.1 of Phenacoccus solenopsis. Lineage (NCBI taxonomy): Eukaryota > Metazoa > Arthropoda > Insecta > Hemiptera > Pseudococcidae > Phenacoccus > Phenacoccus solenopsis. The sequence continues at coordinate 31,530,027 of CM019754.1, read as the reverse complement.
CTACTCGCATAGAAATTAGTATAGGCTGTATTCAATGACATCATTTTCCTAATGAAACTGTACTCCAATAATGATCAATGAATACGAATCTCGCGAATAACGACATTCCATATGATGGAAAAATTGCTAACACGCGCGTGAGAAATGAAAATATGAAATTAATTAACCGACTAGCGAAACGCTTATCGTATGGGTTTGAGGGGTAAGCGTACTCGGCAAGTATCCGTAGTACAAAATAGCGTAAGATTGGCGGTGCAAAAATTCGGCCCACTGTACGTCAGAATTTAAGGGCGGACGGTTGAGCTGCGGCGTCAGACTACAAGGGAATAAAAAGTACAATAATAGTCGAAGCAACATTCAGACATAAACCGTGAGAATGGCGCACGTGTATCATTTTCTCGCTTTTCTCCGGTAATGGGATGAAGGCATCCATCCAGAAAATTCATTTGTTTCCACATTCGCACTACCCCTGCGCTTTTCGCGCCCTTCATCGTCGAACCCCTTAAGCCAATGAAATGGCGAGGAAGTAATGACTCGGATCATCGAGTAGGCTCATTTACTTAAACGGAAATACAAGCGTAGCATATCGCGCAAAAACAAGCCTTAATTTACTCATCTGGCAGCGGCGCCTCGTACGCTTACACGAAAAGCTTAAACGTTTTAACCATTAGCGATCCGTTTACTCAAACTAAATGGAATTTTAAACGTTTAAACGTCGATTTCGTTTCACTATTTTATTTGACAGGCTCGTTGCTGCGAAAAAAGTTTCTAAACGGTTTGCCGAAATTTCATCCTTTGAGCGTTGATCCCGCCACAAAGTCTACTTTCGTTCGCCAATTCAGCGCCAAAATTGTCCCTTCGAGATAAAAAATCAATTTACTCGCCTTACGTCAATTTTTTCATTAAGGAATGTTGGATTATCAAAACATAGCTAATGCGGCCTTTCGTGTAACTTTTTTCCCTTCCTTCGGTGCGTTTTCGCGTTCTCGTACACCTCGCTGTATTACATATACGCGCGCAAAATTGGCCAATAAAAATGTTTATTTTATTTCCACTCTTTTCACATCAAATAGAAACTTGAGGAAAATCTAAGGAAAAATTGCTTGTTAAAAACCTATTCAGAAAAAGAAATCCAATTTCGTCTGTTCGACAAGCTTGTTATGGTTTTTTTTCTCCACTTCTTCTTCTTCCTACTCCCTGCTCTGTCAACGCCTTTTTTAAATCACGCGGGAAAACGACACTGTCACCAGCCATCACCGCCTTTAATACATACTTTATTAACTCGGCACACGAATTTTGCCAGTTCGCTCAAACGACGCGAACGGATTTGTAATTTAAATTTAATTTTTCAAGTGTTCGTTCGCTTAATAAGCCGAGTGTATTGACGTTTTGGGTATTTATTTAAGTATTTTCGATGCACCGAGGGCTGAAGTTTTTCTTCCTTTTGTGAACGATTAGAAAATCTGGATTATTGGAAAATTAAATCTCGTGGTGGTTACGTTTTTAAAATTTTTATCGAAGTATAATTACTCTCAAAATAAGTGAAGGTTAAATGAATACGTGTAAAATTATAATTTTTTGTTTAGCTCTGCGGTATTCCCCCACCCCATCTCTCCAAATTGAAACCACTATTTCTACTACTACACAGGACCGTAGCCAGAGGAGAGTTAGAAGGGGCTGAGCTGCCTCCGGAATAATTTGAGCCCTTCTAAGTAAATTTTATTATTTAATACTGAAGTACCAACCAACAAAAAAAAGGAAGTGAAAGCCTTCTTTAGGATTTACTTGCCTCCCTCCCCCGATCTGAAATGACCGCCTAGCTACGAGTCGGGCCTGCTTCTGCTCTTAAAATAAAACATATTACGAATAAAAAAGTAAGACCAATTTTTCTACTATAAAGTGGGAAATTGAATTTCCTGATCCTTCATACCAAGGTCATAAATCTCATAATTATCATTTTTTTTTTTTTCAGTTGAAAAGTGTAATTGGAACTCGAACAACCGCTTGAGCGCTAGTGTTCTAGTGAGCCTAACTGGGGATTGTATGATTTTTATCAGTAGTCTCTACCAATCAGAGCAAGGTTTATAATCACATTAAACATGTAGCCAGCGATTTTTCAACATACAAATTAAATACACAAAGAAAACGAACACATGAGGAAAAATTTTCGTTGTTTACATTATACATGCCTCATGTAGACTCATTATAGCATTTATACTTTTCGCCATTAGATGTCAGCCACATTGCATTCGGGTCCTAATCTTTTTGTGATGGAGGGGGCGTGGGATTTATAAATCTTCATAAATTACTTCTTTCAAGGAGAAAAGTAGAATTTATCATCATTATATTCATTAAAAATACGTACTTAATGTAGGCGATTGCAGTGGTGTAAATACGGGGGAGGCGGAGTTTGGGTACAAACCCCCTTCGAAAATTAATTTTTTATTTCGAATTGGAAAGTATTTGTGATCTCAATTGATATCGAGATCGACCAGTGTTGGGCAAAGAGTTTGTTTTCAACTCTTTAAAGAGTTAACTCAAGAGTTCAACTCAGAGTTAACTCTTTTGGTTTTTTTTTTAAAGAGTTGAAAAAGACTGAGAGTTAAAGTAACTTTTTAGAAAGAGTTGCTATATTTAGTGAGTCTTCTCAACTCTTCTTCAACTCTTTTTTCCTAAAAAAAAAAAAGAAAAAAATTACAGACAGTGTAGTAATTGGCCAACTTGCAATTCTGTACTTTTATAATACAATCTTCTCGTCGAAATAGGTTGGGTAAAGACTTTGACTACCTACTGGTAGACCTAGTTACATGTAGGACTATCGATGTCCCATTGCCATACTATTACCGCAAAACAAATTTGTGCATGTGCATTTAGACGAGTATTCTGAGAAAATCTGTGTAATGTATCACCGCTGTTGGGTTGGCATTTGCTTGTTGCTAGCTCGGTTCATCCAGTCTAGTATAGTCAATAGGTAAAGAGATATTTTCATTTTGTAGGCTGGTATTTTTTAAACATAACACTCGTATAAAATATGTACCTTTACAAATGATAAAAATACTAGATGATTACTTGATTCGAGCACCCAAACGAAAAAATGAGCTAAAAGGTGAAAAAATTCAAAACATATGATATGCTTCTAACAACAAAAGTATAAATTAAAGTTTTGAATTTTGTTTTTTTTTTTTAAATTTATTTATACTGGCGTATGTAATTGCCAAGACTATCACGCCAGTGTATCTGTTAATTACAGGACAGTAAGGGTGGATTTTAGATTTTAGCCCATAATTTTGAGATAAATGCTTTGAAGCATTAAATAAATATTATTTTGCCATTTATTCTTGCTAATATCATTCAAATATATAATTCATTTCTATCAGGGAAAGATTTTTGCGCTTGCGGTGCTCGAATCAAGTAGTCACCCAGTGTAGGTATGTTGTTCTTATTTCACTATTACTTTTATTCATTTTTTTTTTTTTTTCATTTTATAAAATTTCTTCTCATTGAAATTGAAGTAGGTAGATAAAGAAAGGAGATGATTCATGTTTTATAACTTGATGTTTTTGAAAGATTATTACATGTTTTTTTTTTTTTAGTTTTTTAAATCAGTTTCTTTTTAATTTTATGAAATTAAATTTTTTGAATTTGATAACTGATTACCACAACTAGATAGGTATTAAAAAAAAAAAAGTAATTGAAATATCTTCTCAAACTGCTTCGAGAAATCTATTCTTAAGGGGTAAAGATGAAAAAATCAGGCATTTAAAAATTGGAATGAAATGATTATTTCATCACTTGAGAATAATATCTGAAATCGCAAAACTTACTGTAAATACTTAGTGATGATGAAGAGAATATTCTAACGGCCGCATAATCAAGAATATTCTAAAAAATTTGAGAATATTTTCCAGCCTTGAAAAATTTTTAGAATGAAGAGTTGAAAAGAGTAGAGTCAACTTTTTTTTCAAATGAATCACAAAAAGAGTTAAATTCGAAGAGTTAACTCTTTTTAAAAAGAGTGGAGTTGACGAAGAGTTAACTCTTTTCAAAAAAGTTTGCCCAACACTGAGATCGACTGTGTAAATAATTGATAATAAAAAATTTTTGTTTTACGATTTCTGTCTCCCCCCAGAAGGAATGTCAAGTTACGCTACTGGGCGATTGCATGATTTCGTAAAACAGGATTTTCAAATAATGTACTACTAAACGGAATTCTTTTACTTGATTTTAATTCATCCTTTACTGTATGTTGCTAGATAATTTCAAAATGAAGTTATATACTTATTTCAGCACACCCAGGCAACTTTTAGCTGCCACCTCCCCTCCCTCCAAAAAAAAACAATTAGAAAAAAAATTCAAAGCATTTATTGTGAAGCTTCTGAACCTTCTCCTCGGATTGAAAAATCAATTGTTGGAAATAATTATCTTCACACTGCATCTATAAATCAAACAATATCACTTAATAAGAAAATAAACTCTCGCATCACTTTTCAGAACTATCCTTAATATTTAAACCGATAACAGAATTCATTTCTTTTATTCACGACCATCAAATTCCAATATTAAGTAACACGCCTAGAAACCTACCTGAAAATCCAATGCTCACCATCTAACCTCTCATACAAAGTTTGACTTTTTTAGATATATTTGGTGAGAAGATATGAAACATGCAAGAAATTTTAAGACATGCACTTAGAAAGCTGAAATTTGAATATGTTGGTGTCGGTGACTCACTCCTTGATGTGAAATCAAAAGCAACAAATTCGAGTTATTCGCCTCTTTTCCAGCCTCCTTTAAAATTTGAGTGAATCGACATTTTGAGGTGTATCGAACAAAACAAAAAAGTACACTTTTCATACTCTCTCACCAAATTTTGATAAAATTTCATGAATACCCACCACGCGCGCATGGGGGGCAATATGTACCGAAAAGTAGGGCATTTGCCATATGATTACAAATTGTCTGAAACGCAAAGTTTTGAAGATCCTACCCTTCCCCGACACCTATGCTAAATCAGGTAGGCTGTAATAGCTTTCGTTTTTATTAAAAACTTAACTAAAAATACTTCACATTTTTTTGAAGTATTTCGTTTGCATTCAAATAACCCAACACGTAAACTGCTCCACACCCAGTACCGTATTTAAGTTTTTGCCGCCCATAGGCTAACTTTTGTTTGGCCACCCCCTCCCCCCCAAGAAAAATACTTCCAAAAAAAATTTATTTTTAAAAGTCAAGTTACTAGGTAGGTTTATGTATAATGTAGGTATATGTACAATTATATCATAGGTATATTTAATTATAATTATGTTTAAAACGATTTTTTACGCGATTTCACAGCTGAAAATTCATTTATAATATCGTCCTAATCTAGCGAAATAGTTATATCGCTTTCAATGTTTAAAATTGTTAGTGCATAATGATGATTTTTTTATTTTATTTTAATGAAGGATTGTAGGATTGCTGAATTTGTTTTAATTTTAAATGATCTCATTTTGAGTATATGTCAAAATCTGCCGCCCCTAAAGTTTGCCGCCCTAGGCTATAGCCTAGTTAGCCTATTGCTAAGTGCGGCACTGTCCACACCATCACCTTGTATTCATTCTTGTGACACATTTCAAGTACGTTTTTGGCGTCAGTTCATATTGAAAAAAAAATGGTGTCTTTAGTAATAGGAAGGCATCATGAAATCAATAATGAAATGTTGAACTTTTCTCAGTTTGTTGTTGCTAATATAAATGGGAAAATTCCTATTGAATATGTTTCACTTGCAATAATAGTAAAAAATATTTATTATACTATGTAGTATCTACTTGCTCAGAATTTTAATTAAATATACAAAAAAATTCAATCAACTCGTATTATTCATTCAACTATGAAAGTAAATAGAGGGGCATTCTTATCCCCTTTTTACGTCCCTATATTCGAGTGAAATTACCAGAAAACACCTTCAGGCATGTGGCTTGACAATGACTCCGAGTATAGCGAAATTTGGACGTTCTCCTCAGTAAAAAACTACTCAATTTATCTCTTTTTTTGTGAAGTTGTTTCGCAAAGACAAATAAGAATTGAATAGTAAAAGAGAAATAGCTACAGTTACGACTACTGTGGTATTAGTCTTGCATCACATCGATGAAAAGACCTATAGCATTCCTTTCGTTCGTCTCATCATTTAAAATTACTTATAGAATTTAAATGCTACTGATGCGAAAATTACATCGCAAAATAGTTTTCTTATATGCACTGGAAACATTCATCGTTATCATTGTCGTTAAAGCGGGCATAATTCTTAATTAAGATTTCAACCGCTTTGAGAACGGCTACGGGTAATTTTCGAAGGGGGAACTCTGCTTTTCGTTTTATTTACAAACCGACGACGGGCAATTATTATTTAAATTATTCAAAATGGCTACTTCAAGTTGTCGGCGATGGAAACGCCCATTTTTAAATACCGATGCTTCGAGTGTCGAATTCGGCGCGATTAAAAGTGGCGAATTCTCCGACTACCGTGGAATTTAATTTAAATCGAATCGAAATCATTTAAAGAAAAGCGTTTGTGTAAATAGAGTAATAACCGACAGCATTCGCGTATAAAAAGGAAATCCCTTCAGCATACGAAAAACTTTTGGTGGGAGGAAAGTGGAGTGTTAAAAAATCCATTGGAAAACGAACGTTGGAAAATATTATTTCATTATTAGGAGTTAAAGCTTTCACCGCGATTAGATTAAATTTCTCGCGAGTATTTACGCCCACCTATACGAAGAATAACCGCGCGCTATCTTCGAGCTTAATTTGGTTTGGTTAATTTCCTCGTTTGAAATGTAATTCAAATCGAATAGCTGAAATTATGCTATCGAAATGGCGAACGGAGTTTGTAAAAAGGAAATAATTCATTGAAAAGTTTCCTTTTCGAACCCGTTTAAGTTAGCGAAATTATATTTTTCGGAGAATTATTTTTTTATTTCGAATCTTGGAATCGAGATGTACAAAAATCGACTTACTTGTACTCTGACTTCGGGCAAGTTTACTTTCATGGCTAATTCTTCTCTGCTATATACATCTGGGTAGTGGGATTTCTCGAAAGCTCTTTCCAGTTCGTGTAATTGATAGGTGGTAAAAGTTGTACGATTCCTTCGGTGTTTCTTCTTATCTGGTGATAGACCGTTACGCGAGGACATCTGATGGGACGACGATAGTCCAGAATTGTTGGTCAAGTCGCATACTTCGTCTTCGCTTTCTTCGGCGTTTATCGATTTACAACTCAGATCCGATGGATTGTTCGGTGTCCCCGATGTGTCACTCGAGTTACAACTGTTTTCGCCTACGAACGAAAATTTTTCATTTTAGAGTCGGTGTATGATAAGAATAGAGGAGTTTAGAAGAAAAGAATTAAATCTAAAATTGATTTCGTTTCGAATCACCTACCTACGTATTCGTCTGTCAAAATGATAGGTTAAGACTTCGAGACAATACGTTAAGTCATTTAAACAGCGGCTCTAACGCTACCACGCCTCAGACTCCCTAATTGCTTAATTGGAAAAATAACGCTGAGTAATGTTCACAAATATGCCCACTTAAGGGACAGCGAAGCGGCCTATTACCACGATGAGTTTACCCTATCCCAACATATTCCGTATACTTAATATCGTCCGCTCGAGTTATCTCGATGTACGCTAATTTACTCGCCTCCGCGGTTACCCCAGAAAATTCCAGTTTACCAAAGTATCAAAATAAAACGATCTCCGAATCGTCGGTCCGATAGTACCGAATTTATTAATATGTTTACATCGTAAGTGCTTTTTGACACGCGCAAACGGCCATTTAATTCAGTTTGATTATTCTTCCCGTCGCGGCGCGAACGTGCAGCAGCTCGGGATGCTTTTAACAGAAGCTGCTATTTTTCTCTCTCGCGTTGGTTATTGGTTCGACGGAGAATCAGATTATCATGTCAGACGGGCTTTTTATTTTACACTATTAAATGTCAATCTCGATTATCTTCTTCAATATTATGTATTCTTTCGAGGTTTTTTTTTCTGGCGCGTTTAATTTATCGTGCTCTCAATTAGCTTATATTAATTTTCTACGTACTAGGTAGCGGTTGATGTCGAATTAATAAGTTAACTACGACTCGAGATGTTGAAACGTAAGCTTATCGAGTCGTACAAAAAGCTAGGAGCTATAGGTTTTTTCTACATTACGTGAGCCTTTTCCGAATGCAAATTACACGAAGGGAAAAAATTATTAATATCGTTTATCAACCTACTTCCCATATTTACGTATATTATTCATCAACTTAATCAGTACTTTTAATGTGGCACACAATGGTACACGTAAGTAATGTAAAATCGATGGCGAATCTAGTAAAACTTTCAGCTTAACGCATTAAAACAACTTCTTCAACCATGTATTTGTTAGAGAAAAACAAAATTATTTTCTGCTTTTGATTTTTTTAATGCTATTATACCGAAGTTTCCGAGCTTGTAAGAATCGATTTTTCAATATTCATTAGTTCATTACTATTCGATGCTGGAAAATTTTTTTATTAAAAAAATAAAGAGACATTTAATAGAGAGCATCATGATGAATTTCTTATTCCCTCATTTTTACTTTTTTTGATCATGAAGTGACCTCAATGGATAGAAAATTCAAAAAGCATGCAACTAATTTCACTTCGTGGTTCCTACTCAAGCGGTGATTTCAGTGAAGAGATAAAATAGCTTTTCGGTGTTTATCGATGTCGATAGAATTGTCTGGTATTTTCTCACCACCCACCCCCACCTCGCCACTTACTTTTGTGAAATTTCTTCTGGGCTTTAGATTCTCATTTTAAGACTTCTTAAAAAAATTAGTGAATGTAAGGAAGATAGAAAGCAATAGGTGTTATTACTAGTATTGAAAATTCTTCTTGTCCTCATCTATTTGAGACTGAATTTTAATATTATGAAAAAGTTCAATTAATTGAAGTTTTATTGCTCTATCTTTAATGCATTCAGTTTTTCAAATATTGGAAACTTATTTCAAGTGTTGTAAGTACCAATTAAACTGCGGAGAAGGACGGCAAAGAAGGCAAGGTGCAATTTGCCTGAATATCCTAAATTTCAATTTCTTATAAAACTTCCAAGACAGAGACGTTGTCTAAATATAAAAGAAATGTTCAATAATGAAAATAGTTGAAAAATTGAAAAAAAAGTGTGCAAAATGCAAAATTGTTGAAATGTGAAAAATTACCTAAGAAAAATGTTTATTTGTGCAAGAGAAAAATTATTCAAAAGTTATAAAAAATTTCAAAACAACATGTTATAATAAAAATTTTGCAAGAATGAAAAAAGTTGAAAAATGCAGACACGTGTAAGCGATAAAAAAACATATTAATGCCGAAATGAAAAAATTTTCCCAAAGTTCAAAAATCAAAAAAATTGTAAAAAATGCAAAATTGTTGAAAAATGATGGAAAATTTAAGTATTGTCATATAATTAACTTTCCGGCTTCATTAAGTGAAATACTTTCCGACAATTCAGATTTCATCAAAAATACCTTAAAATTCCTAAAATCGATGAACCTATTCTCAGAAATCTAACAGAAAAACTCATTCCGTGCTTCTGGCTTTGGCGGCAGTACATGGATTTAGAGAACTCAAAAATTAGAGAACACCCTAAAATTAAAAAAAGAAAAAGTACCGATTCGAGAGAATATCTTGAAAAATATTTTCAACTTAATTTAAACTTTCATTAGAATTTGTGTATAGTTATTCACAAAAAACAAAAGGAAACATTTCACAAAAAAAATCAAAAAATCAATCCTGCCCGCAACTTCGTCACAATTCTGTGTAGCACTTGGCAGGGCCGAAGAGAAGATAGAGCCCGCATCCCAATTTTATATTTAAAAATTTTTTCTCAGTTCTAATTGGCATTTTTTTTATTCTTATATTGTTCAAAACTTTTCATTGAATTTAGAAAAAAAATTGAAAACAAGTGCTCAAAAATTATTTCTGATAAACACTAATTCTGGCTTTGCTTGGTCCTGATGGTCCCTAATAAACTAGATTAATAATGTATTCAAATTTTAGTCATGAATTCTTCTCAGGATATCCGTCAATGAAAAATTGGGAATGTAGTACCATGAAAAATTTAAGTATAATTTATTCGTTTTCCTTGTGAGGCTTAAATTTAAATTTTCTGCCTATAATTTTTCCTTATTTTTGAAAATAAAAATTTTCATACTCCTCATCAGTCATCACTATAAGAATTTGAGAGAATTTGTAATGTAGTTTTCGGGCATGTTTGACCATTTATCTCAGAGGACTAATAAATGTAAATGTGAGGTCAACGAAGTTAAATCAAAATATATCCTTTAATCCTTCATCAATTACCAGCATATTATTTGCCTTTTGCATCTTGTGGACTACCTTTCTTCTAGTATGTGATTCAAACGATTCCTCAAATTCGTGCAAGCATCGTACGTTAGGTTTGATGTAGAATTTGCCGACATTTCAATAGTGTCTCCAAGCCTTCATCCCATAATCCACATACTTCCTTCCACCCCCAAACTTTCTAACTTCACATTCGCCAAATAGGTACGTTCAAACAAGGGCTCGTTAAACCTTAATTCTTCGGCTTGTAATGGTTTTAAAAATTATAATTGTATTAATAACGAATGTTAATACCGTTACGTCCGTTATACACAATTAAGTTTATAACTGTTAAAAAGTTTGCCGCTGGTAATAAAGAAATAAAAATTTGGTTACGGGGATGTCGTCACGCACGTTATCGAAGCCGGCTACCGCGCTATGCATTATAATGAGCAGATCGCGTGCGGAAGCTTTATCAGTTAAGTTTTAACTTAATCTGATTAATTTTTTCTATCCCACTTTGACATTGACAAATTTTATTTTTACAACTCGATTACCAGTCTGATTTATTCGAAACGTTTCTCGACCGAAAATTCAGCGCTCGCTTAATTTGCGTATATCGTTCGAAAACGGCTGTAATGATCGTTGTAAAATTTAATGGCTTGATTAACGTGTCGTTAAAACCCTCCTTCTTCATCATGAAAAGTTATAGAAAATTATTAGTTTAAAACGTTATTTTTCTTTCCACGATAGATATTTTCAGCGTAATAGCTTGCTGTGTTCAAGTCATTAACCTGATTGGTTGGCGAAGCTGTTATTTTAAACTTTATAGCGGTAAGAACGAATGATGAGTGAAGGTTTTACCATTTTTACTAATCGTTTTTTAATCCTTCTTAATCGCCATGTTATCCTTATTGGAGAGGATAAACCTGACGATTAATGTTTATTAGATAATTGAAAAATATGTACATGACATCGAATCATATATTACGACAACTTCATCATTCCAATAGAATTCATGAAGCTATAAGTGTATGAGTCGCGAAGCGTTAACAAGTTGTAGAACAAACGTATACCACTTCATGCGTGTTCGCGCGTTGTAACCACTCCCTACTCCCCGCTTCCTTGTCACCGTCTATCTATACAACATGTTATGTGAAACGCTCGACAGTTTTGGTGAGAGAAGAGATCGAGGGGTATCGCTACTGTTCGAAGAACATGATACTATGCGCGTGGAGTGATAAGTTTGTTTATTCCGAAGTGCTGCAAATTCACATCTATTGGTGGAAATATTTCTTATACGAATGATCATATTAATGAATGGTTACATGAAGATAATAATTATTTTTTACTTCTTCTAGCATTTGTAGTTATTAGCGATTAAGAAATATTTTTTTTTCTTTGGAATAATTTTCTATTAAATCGTTAACATATGTATCGATGAGTACGTTTGTAATAATGAAGGCCAACGAGAAGCCTAGATCCGACGTTGATTTAATTTAACCCATTATATTGTCTTCAATTCCACAGCAATATTGTGTGAAATAAGCTTAATACGTACAAATCGTTTTTATTATTAGCGTGATAATGGCGAACTTCGTGCATGTTGCACGCGCGAGTAAACATTATTAAAACAACGAGCGGGGGCAAGAGACACAGGACGTTTTACATCGAAGGGAGGGGGTTATACACTATAAGCGATTCTATAATCGCGTGCTACGGTACCGGCTAATAGACAACATTGTACCCGTACTTGCGACTAACCGAGTACGCTAACTGTTTTAATTGAAGCAAACAGATGATTTGATCTATAATAAACCCTTTCCTAATATAATTTTCACTAATGTTGTATAATGCAATGTAAACACGCTCGGTATTTCTCTGTCTTTTTTTCACTCTATGTTATTTCTAATTACAATGTTCTCTTTCTACTTAATGGACGTATACTTTACTAATTTTCGGGTTTCCTTTATCGCTTTCGCCTAACTGGTAATCACATCGAACAGCTTGGTGTTATTGAGTTGAGTAGTATCCGCTTCAAGTAATACCCTCAAATTCCTATTATTTGTGATAGGTGTTGCGGCTTTCGCACATTCGTTTTCGTAGCGAATTAAATTGGGCCATTTATGGTGAGCTCGTTTGATACCCAAATCGAAGCTAAAAGGTTTATTCGAATGAGCTTATTCGTGAATTCTTTCGGTCATTGGATTATTCGAAGCTTAAGTACACCTAGAATTCCAATATCTCGTTTTGAATAAAAAGTACCACGCATTGCTAACATTATAATGCACGCGAGTCTTTAATCCTATTCCAAATTTGGACCGAATGAGGTTCTAGATACATTATTTCATCGATAAGCATTAAAGAATTTTTATGGAATACATTACAACCCATAAATCAATCCTATTGAACGGAATGGTCTCGATGGTTAATTTCACTCGTGCTAAATCGGATTTGCCTGTTTGAAAAACGTTTTGTGTAGGCCCGTTTTGATATGATTGCGAGGAGGATTTTCCTTGATTTGTATAAACACGAGGCGCGGCGGCGAGCTTGTTAAGAAGTGTCAAGAGATTTAACCACTTGCTACCAATATTGGTTGTCAGAATGAAGCGCCATAGTCCAATCATTCGTGGTACGATGCGACGGCGAACAGCGAACCTTCATTCATGTTAATACGTTTCTCATTCTCGGACCGCTATAAGAAGCGAAAGAGAAAAAGGATTTGCTTTTTTATAATCTGGATATAAAAGTAGTTGTCAATCATGTTTATACGTTACAATGATTTACGCGGTACTCTTTAACTCTCTCTTAGTGAGCCCAGTTTTAAGGGTGCTCGACCCTCGAGCCAATAAGAACCAATAGCATGTTAACTTGGAAACTTCAACTCGAGAAAATTCGATCGTCGATTTTTTTAGGTGTCGTTTACACGTCGTAATTTTTTAATTGAAAAAAAATCCTAACAAAGGTAAAAGTCAACGGACGCGTGATGATGGCAACCCTCTCTTAATATTCGCGGCGTATAGTTTTTCAAAACTAAAACGAACTGAGTAAACAGTTTGATACCGGCATTATATTGAATCGAGCGTATACCAAACGTCAAATGATTTTCCAAACTCTTGTTTGTCTAAACTTCAAACAAATAAGCCCTTTTATGCCTCGACTATGTAAAGCTGTCACTAAGTTGTACCATGCGCTTTCGCCCGTCAATTCAAAATTGATTAAACTTTATCGCCGGTTAATACTTAATTAAGTTTTGTAATTAGTTTATCGTCAGTTTACTCCGTATTAGAGAACCAACTCGTCGGACTAAGCGTTTAATTGAGTTTCATATGATTTTCAATTAATGTTGTTTTCCCGTATTTACGTAGTTTCCGGTCCTAAAGGACTTCGTAATTCGAGTTGAACAAACTAACTGTGCACGCCGGCAAAGGTTGATACGACGTGCCCTCGTCCCATCTCCCATCTCGTGTACCCAGACGCCTTCGCGTACGCGTTTTAACGAATTCATGAGTAAAACTCATTTTCCTATTAAACGATACACACGCTGCTAAACCCAGCGGTATCTCTTTTCCTTAGTTCAAACGAGAAAAAAAATTCTTTTCGAAATTTCATTTTAAATATTAACTGTCTTCAGAAGTGAAAAAAACTTTAATGAGGAATTCAAGCTAATAAATTGACGCTACAAAAGCGTTTAATCGCATTATAAAAATAAAAGCATTTCATATCTTCAACGACAAGCTTACCAACGCGAAATTGAAAAATGTTCATTATTATAATTGAGCGGTATTTATACTAATAATATTGCTCTCTTAAGTATCTATCGTTTAAACATTATTAATTGAATTTTTTTAATCAAGCTTTTTACCCCTCTCGTATTCCCAAGCTGATTTTGTTATCTTTTCGGCTAATTATCCAGCTTCTCGCATTTTTTTCTTTTCGAGTTCACTTTTATTAAATTGATTTTTTTTTTCTCCTAAATTGACGAAATTTATTTTCTTTGCGCTACTGCTTTTCCATGTTTTTCAAAAAAGTTTTTAAGTCATCTGTTGTTGGCATATTGTTATTATTATTATTTTTCTAGCTGAATTTTAATGAGAAACTAAGCTGTTACAGGGTACCAAATTTTGGAGGGGGGATGGGTTGTACCTTTTTTGAGGGGAGTAGGAGAGAGACTAACGGAATAATGTTGAAAAATTAATAATTAAATGCTTAATCAAATAGCGATGTTAGACTACCCTACATTAGGTAATATGGGCATTAAATAACTATGCCTAAACATCAGGCTCATATTAGTGGGGATGCTATTATCATAATTATCACTACATTTATTATTATGTTCACTTAATGATAGAAATGATTTTAATTCACATTAAACATTTTGATTTGAATTGAGTATACTTACTCCTACTGGTGATGTCTTATATAACTTTTAAGGTGGGGAGTAGAAGTAAAAATTATCGCTCATACCCTTCACACTTACACCCTGTAATGCACCAAAAGTCTAGAAGTAACTTGCCTCTTTCAGTTTCCTGAGAATTCGTTAATTAGCGATTTTAGCTTCAAGTTGGGAAATTTGACAAATTGTGCTTCGAAATGTACATAGGAAATCAGAAAAAGGCAAGTATTTTTTCGGTGCATACATTTTTACAAATAAGTAAAAATACATAGTCTAATTGAATTCGTAATTATCCTTTGCCCAACCTTAAGGAGTCCCTCAGGAGGTCTCTGTTCACACTTCTCTTCCTCTCTCTACCTCTCCCACCAATATAACTACGCATCAACGCAAGACATCTATTATATAATTGAGGAGGGTAAAAGTTTGTCCGAGGTAAAGTCGAAATACACGCAACGATGAAAGTTGCGAGTGGTTTCATGTGATAGGGCTGAACGAGGAGATCATTCTTAACGCCTCAGGCACTCACGAAAAGCTTCGTGAAGCTCGAAAAAAAGCTTTAAAGAAAATTCCAGTAAATGGGCCGAAGAAGTTGTACACATATCTATGACGCTAGACCAAACGTCATTCCACAACCCCGAAGAGTAGTTAATACATTGTCCACCAGGATCTCCCTATGATGTGCGCAATTTTTTAATTTTGGACTTGGAACGTGAGATTGTGTGACCTCACGTTTCAATATTATAGAGTAAAATTTTATATATGTAGTAGGAATGTGAGTTTGTGTGAGCTCACAGAAAAATTGAACCAGCTCATGTTTTAATATTATGAAGTAAATAAAATTTTATAAATGTAGCAGGAGGTGAGAGGATGTCCTCAAGTTTTATTCAACCAGCTCAGGACTTGGAACGTGAGATTGTGTGACCTCACGTTTCATTGAACCAGCTCACGTTTCAATATTATGGAGTAAAATTTTATATATGTAGTAGGAATGTGAGTTTGTGTGAGCTCACGGAAAAATTGAACCAGCTCATGTTTTAATATTATGGAGTAAAATTTTATATATGTAGCAGGAATGTGAGTTTGTGTGAGCTCACGGAAAAATTGAACCGTGGATTAGCGTGACGGGGCATGAGTCAAGGTTTTTTAGTTCGCAGTTTTTTAGTGTTGCAGAAACGTGAGTTTCTGTGAGTTAGTTTCATGGGGCATGAGTCCAGGTCTTTTAGTTTGCACGGAAGGTGAGTTTTTGTGACCTCACATTTCATTGAACTATGAGTTAATTTTTAAAAATTTTGGTTAAAGAAATTATAGAATCTACCATCGTGATTTCAAAATTTTTTTTCCTTCAATAATTCGCAAAACAAAGCAAAGAAGAACTATTACCATCGAAGAAGTTGACAATAAAGATAAAAAAACCTCTTTCAGTGTATAAAGAAGCACATGCTTAAACACCCCGTCCGAAGGATGGGTATAGATTACTAGTTTTTTTATAATTTTGGATCAATATTCCACAGATGCAAGGGATCTAAATTTCGACCAAATAACTGTTAAGATGATGGTTGTAAAACTTGTTAAAAACAATGAAAACTTCGTGTATACATATAACCTATTCTCAACATTGAAGGGACTACGACAGTTGAAATGAAAATTTGCTATTCCTTTTTTCCGAATACCTTTACAAACAACGGAATTTGATAGACCTAAACGTCCGCAATTTAGGTAGCCAAAAGTCCGCAAGTTATAGGCCGGAACGTCCGATGGTGAAAACAATAGTAGGTAGATGACAGATCTAATATTCAAAGGAAAATGAAGCAACGTTACCATACATAACTTGGCTCTGCATTAAAGATGAATTAGATTAATATGCTTTCTGCCATCAGAAGAAAATGCGGATGCTTTTTGTGAACTGATAGGAATTGCTTCCAACGAATATCTGAATGATTTTGCGGATTATGTGCTTACTAATTAATGATTATATATCAGATGATGCATCATCCTTGCCATTTTTATGATCAGCAGCGCCCTCAGCAGAGCTATGAACCTGAAGCGTATCATAGAGATTATAAAGCAAATTTTTATTCCCCTCATCCGCCTGTCTGCATCATAATCGAAATTTTAAAAGAAATTCAAACTGAATCGTCTCTAAAAATAGCTGATTTTAAAGTACATAAGTATTTAATGCCCAGACAGGAAAGAAAGGATAGAATTGAATTTATTATGGAGATGGGAAATCAATATACATCGGGCCAAGTCAGTCGTCTTAATTATCTCAGAAAAAATGGGCCATCGCCTTTACTTCAAAGACCATTGTTAATAAGTTTATCTGTTTATGATGAATGTATTGAGATTAATTCATCTTCATATTATTGCAAATTGCTGTTCGATTTGGCAACATCGCACTCTATATTTAAACATTTTACCCTCATCAAGCAAATTCCATTGCTTTCCTCTGCAGATGTTCCAGTACAGAAATTATGGACGTAGAGGCCTCTAAAACTCGGATGTTTAGGCCTATGTTTCCCCCTCTTTTTTGGGTACTTCGGACTTTCGGGTAAACGGCCTAACGGTCTCAGTTAAAAGCCGTTGCTAATTTGTAAAACATAAATAATTTCTTGTATGTTTACATTTCCTATTCTCAAAATTGAAGGAGATGCAGCATCAATGAAATTAAAAGAAATAAAAATTTGTCACTTTGAATTTTATAGGCATTAGTAATGTAGTTCCACCAATTTTTTGAATAGACTGTATAACCGTATAATCAGTTATAGTTGTCTTGTAAAGTCTTACACATTTCCGAAGCTTTTTAGTTAAGACAATAAAACTGTTTCCAAAAAAAAAAAAAATGAACAAAAAATTATTATTTCACCAACTGTAATGCTTCATGGATATAGTTCTTTCACTTTTAAGAGTATACCATGAATACCTACATGAAGTTTTTGTTTTTCTGAGCGAATGCTATCATCAGTTCCCCCTACCTCATATAGTTTAGACGTGCATCGAACAGAATAATGCCTCCAAAATTCAGTGTATAGATCTTTCAAGGTTGAGTATGTACTTACATGTACTAGGTCTTTATGTAGAAAAATTTATTTACTGCTAAAGTGGTGAGGGTCAGCAATCCTGGAGAAAACAAAAAGTGTTTAGCTCTTTCAAGTGTGTGTCATTATATGTACTTGATTGAATTTTGTTTGATTTCTAAACAAATGTTGAGTTCAATTAATTTTTTGTTAATCGAGTTTTAGACCATATTAGAGAAATTTCATTTTCATTAAAGAATGCATTTCCTCTGTAAAAAAAATTCAATGAAAAATGATTAAGAATCTCAAGGTTTCTCAAAAAATAGGGTTTTCCATATAACTTGCAGACACTTCATTATTTTAGAAACTTTGAACAATTTACTTTTTCGAAATGATCATTAGAGGGCAATTTAATCAAATTCGGTTTTGAGAACCGTAGAGAACTACAAGTATAAATGGAAGCCAAGCAATTTGACCATTATTTTCGAACATTTTTTTGGAAGGCTATATTTAATAAAAAATTCCCTTGCACGTTTGTTTACGAATGAAAATGAAGATTACGAATTTGTTGACGACGATAATGAAGATTCAGTTTTGCAACAAAACTATTGGCGTAACCACTACAACACCCTACTCTACTCAAGCCTATAAACAACTAACCATTTTAGAAAAGGAGTCCACCAAATCCTAAAAGTAGCTTTAACTTCAAATCAAATTCAAGGAAATTTAAACACTTTCGTTGGAAAATTACGGTGTTATTTAATTGGGGGGGGGGGAGTTGCGCTACGGTATAATCTTACCCCAGGACCACCAGTACCATATTAGCCAATAGGCACACTAGGCCTGGGCCTACGGTGGTAAAAGAAACTACATACTCAATTAAAAAAAAAAATCCATAAAAAAATTAACAAAAAAAAATCAAAAAAAAATCCACAACACCTGTGTAATATTTATGATTTCATTTGGGATTTAAAAATTTGTTATAATAATTTTGTTTTCACAAAAATATGTTTTACTTTGTCAGTTTGCAGAGTTTTTTCTTGGGTGGGAGGGGGCCGAAATTGAAGAAAGCCTATGGCGGCAAACACCCATAGCGCGGCCCTAGGGACCACCTTTTTTGGATCCCTGATCCATTTCCGAATCCCTTTAAAAATTTTGTATGAGATATATACAACTATCTAGAAAATTTTAAAGCTGAATATTTTATAATTTTTTTTCAATTTTTGTTTTTGCTTGCTTGAATTTTTTTAAACATTATTATTTAATAATTTTTATTTCTTCATTCAATCTTTCTGGTAAGTCTTCAGCTCTTTACGTTGAATAAAAATTTTTATATTTTGAAAAACGTTTGAATAGAGGGGGTGTATGAGGAGTGAAGTGATGAGAGCTTTTTTGTACAAAGAGTAATATCTTTACTACAGTGCGAAGCCAAAGATCACGTCAACACCAGACACCTTTCTGCCTCTGTGAACAATAAGTTTATGGAAGAAGATAGACCCATTAATAGATAGGGCTGGGGAGGGGGGGAGCAGAGGGGCAGATTGTCCTCGGACTTAGATTCCTGAGATAGTCCAAGGATCAAAATTTTAAGTTTTCAAATTCTGATTTAATTTTTTCAATTTTTATTCATTTTTTGGTTTCAGATTTTCCCTAAATTAAAAAAAAAAAAAAAAAAAAAAACTGAAAAACTATATCCACAAAAATTATTTTTGTCCTTGTGCTTATTTCGTCTCTCGCTCAATCACACCATAAGGAGGACAAAAAATCAAGTTCATTATCTTGAATCATAAGGCGATAGCATTGATATAAATTTTCAGAAAGGTGGGATTGATTCAGTCATTTCCCCATGTCATTTCGATCTTAGGCATCTGTAACACGTGCGTAATTAATTACTCAGTTTTAAAAGACAATGCGGTTAAACCACTAAAATCCCTTACGTAGGCCACTGTTTGAGCGAACTGAACAATTTTTGCCCACAAAGTCGAAATTAGAGAATGCAAAAAATACGTTTTGCCCTTCCAACTTTGGTTGTAGGAAAATTCGAATTATCGCATAATTTCTTCAGTTTCAATGTTTCTCATTTGCTCACGTACTCAGTTGTATGGAATAGCTCCCCTCCCCCCCTTCAATGATGATATTTATTGATTAATTATTGAGATAAACAGTGAAATATATCGAGTCTAAGGTACAACTCAACAAGTTTCATTTCTGCCCTATCGTCAACAGTTTATATAGAAGTCAGCACCCATGTTTACCTTCACTTCCATAAGACATTGCTCTAATCTATAAGATATCTCTTTTACTAAATAAGTATCTAAACAATAGTCAATTATTTCTGTAGGTTGTATACAGACCATTCCAATTATTGCAAACTCGCCCATTAGAAGAAACCAATAGGCTTATAAAATGAAAAAAGTCTTTGAAGTGATTTCTTCAAATCAAAACAATCTAAATTGCTGAAGATTCGAAAATTCACTCGTATGTTTCATGAGTGGTATAATGATTCATGAAAACTGCATTATGAAAGTTTTTTTTTTATTGTTAAGAGGAATACATGTTGTTTGTGTTTTGGAAATACCCTCTCTCTTTTCTTCTTATTTTCTCAATATATTTGTTTTTTTTTTTTTTAAATTGGTAAAATATCAATCATAAAAATAAATGAAAAGTAATGAGTGAGAATTTGTCATGTTTTCTTTGGAATAGTCAGTTCTTCAATTCTTCATGGTACTAGTTGATGAGATAATTATTCTAAAATCTTGAAAGGAAATAAGCTATAATCGATTATCTCTTACGAAGGTGTCCCACGATCTAAGTATACAAGTGGTGGGAATTATCTCTTAATTAACTCGTAAAATTTAATATCCTAAAAATGAAATTTCGAAAAAAAAAATTTTCATAAATTTTTGAATGAGCCTATAATTTTATGAAAGATGTTGGCAATTTTTATGTTATGGAAAATTTGTTCAGTATCATCGCTTGGAGACAAAAGCTAATAAATAATGGGCAATGTTGATTTATATATATTTTTTAAAGGATAGAAAAGTGGCCTAAACTTTCCACTTTAAGTTATGTTGTTTTTCGATGAATCATCAAATAAATAATTAAATTACAGGAATGTTATGGAAACTTTAACCTATAAAAAAACTCACGAACTTACAAGTTGACGTACCTACTTACTATATGTAAGAAAGTACACAAGCTACTTGCCTACTAGTGTTCAAACTATTCCAAGTACTTACCACTAGATTCATTTCCGGTTCGATCGTGTTTAGATTCCTTTTGAGATTTGAGCCCTAATATGGCATCAATTGTGTGATGCTTTGGCGGCGTATACTTCTGATGGTCAGCGGTATTGGTAGCACCGGCGCAAATTTCGCCATTGTTCGGCGTCGAAGGTCTCAAATTTAGTCCGAAAGCACTAACTGTGGCTCTGTGTTGCCTCATAAACATTTCGAAATTCGCGAAACCTCTGGCTGTTGGAGCCGACATATCGTCACTACTGTCCGTATCCATGGTTAGCGAATTACTGGTCGGTCTGTCGCATAAGGGACAGGTATTACGCTGCCCGGCGTCTCTCCTAAAATCGCGTGACTATTTTCCCGACAACGGCGGCGTAGTAGTTAAAACTTTTATTAATCACGATTACCGTCGTAGAAAAAAGCGAAAAGAATAAAAAAAAACTTTGATATGTATATTCGAGCGGCTTTTACGAGCTCTCAGTTGCAAACGTTACTAATTAGACGACGACGACACGAGCTCGGCGCATACACACACGTTGGCTCGGAGATTGAAAATCTTCTGGTCCAGAGATGTAAAGGCGGAGCCTGATGTATCCGCTGATAAGCGTGCGACCAATGGAAGCCGGCGTATTGTTGCTACTCTCCCCAAAACTGTCAATATGCCATCCTTATCGCCAACTTAACCAACCGTACCGCGTTTACCGGATGGGTGACGCTTTATAATAAAAATATTATCGTAAGGCGACTTTGTTATAGTAATCCCTTCGTCTGTAAACCGCTACTAAATAAAGCGTTATTGTAGTATTTTGTAGTACAAGACTTCGGGATAATGTTAGCGTTATTCTTTCACACACCTGTCCCTTCCCGTCGTGTTTCCTCTTCGCCTCTTTTTTCAACTCGTTCTCAACGTCGATATGGTGTCCTTTTTTATACTGTTCATAATCCCGTCTCGTTATACCACTTATCACGTTATTAAATTGTTAATTTTTTACGCGACTCGTTGAACGCGTTTTTTTCCCTCTATACTTTACACGGCTCTCCTTCCTTTCTGGCTGTGCACGTTTTGCCGAGACCTTATTATGTACTTCGCTTAACTTTTCGATTTTAAAGTACCGTCGTAAATCTTGGTAAGCGGGTTCGACCTCAGATTATAGATGGTTGTACCCCCGTCTTTTAAATATGGCTGAGCTCTTGAATGTGCCGCCGATCGGTTTATGATGCGATTTTATACGCTGCTGATTTGCTCGCAATGGAGTCACCAAGTAGTGGTAATTCCTCTTACAGCGGTTTTACTGGTAGGCTATGAACGTACTAGAAGGATTTTGCAGTTACGTGCTATCAAGTGGTGAAGGTAGCGAATAGAAGATGTATCTATTATTCACTGCCACCGCCTGGTGTAATCAGGGACTTAGCGATATCCGCCCCACTAACTTTCTAAAGTTATAAAAAAATGTTCGAAATTACTTGAAACATTTCAAAGTTGACGAAACTTGGCAAAATGGCGTAGAAAATGAAAATTCGTCAATTAACCCAGACGTGGAGAATTTTTTGCAAACTTGCCAATTTTAAGGCGAAAGTTGAGAGAAAATTTTTTTCGCAAATTGTATTTTTTATAACAATTTTAAAAATGTTGGCGCTCGAAGATCGCTGCGTTATATTTTTTTGACCTTTCGTAGAATGGAGTTCCAAGCAGGAATTTCCCAGTTGGCAAATTATAGCAGAATTGTAGGAAAAAATTGACTTCAAATTCTGTCATTTATAGAAAAAAGCATTAATTTTTTTTTACATTTGTCATAATGGAATGAAACTTCAGCCAGGACTACACTGGTTTGTTAAATTGGAAAAATAAAAATATAATCAAATTGATGATTGCTTATCAAGTGCTGATGAAAAATTGCCGATTTTCTGATTTGTTTAAAAATTGAAAGAATTTATCGAGCACTTTATTCGTTATACTCACCTACTTACATGATCATGGTAGGTAGGTATATTTGTAAGAATGTGAAGAAATTGATATTCACATCATATGTATGTACCTGTACCATAATACTATAGGTGCATAGCCAGAATGTATTTTTGGGTCTTAAATTTTTTTCATTTATACTTAGGTAGATTTTGCTGATCTGTAACTAATGTAGATTAGAGGAGAGGTGGGTAATTTTCTTCTGAGGGTGTAAATTTCTTCAATTTACAAAAAATTTATGAATGCATTTCTGTACAAAATTTAGGCATATTTTTTATTTTTACATTTGATGATCACTGGAATATTCATTTCTTGGGGCATTTTAGATGCGATATTCTTCGATTAGTAACTGATAAAATTGAATGAAGTTTTTTTTAATATTATCTTTCGTTGATCTGGGCTATTGATATATTAGCGTATGTCAAAAAAATGTTTCAATTTTTCACTCACGACGAGTTATGTGAAAGTATATTTGATTGTTTCGTACTCCTATTTCTGTAGAACCAAAAAATAAATTATATGAAAAAAAATTAAAAATTCATCGCATTTACTGATTGTTTAAAGCTACAGATCAATTTCTTTTTATTAAGTTTGAGCATTCGATTGCGTGCGGTTTACGTTGCAGTTGTTATTAAAGTATTTTGGGAATTTATACCTTATAAATAAATATTTAAAAAACTGAGGTCATAGAATTATTTCTGAGCTTCAACCCCCAATCGTCAGTGTTCTGAGTATTATTTTTCAAAGAAACATAAAAGACTCGAAACAGATAAAAATATTAATTCTTACTACTTAGATGAAAAGAGGTGTTGAAAAAATCGATTCTTTGATACCAGCGTAAATGTTTAGTGGGCTTATTGTTTCATAGAATGGATATTCGAGACGAGTTCAAAGTTTTGAAAAATAAAAAAATAAAGCTCCATCCCCTCAAAATAGATTGACTAATGATATAATGACCTTACACGATGTCTTATATCATAACTCATCATTTCAAGCTGTTGACAAAAATTTCTAACTGGTTCGAAAAATATATTTTCAACTTTATACTTTGGCGTCTATTCTCTACACCCATATTGAGGTTTAATATCGTAAACTGGCGCTGAATAGTTTTGGAGGGTATTATATACACACAACTTGAGCAATAAAATTCAAAATTGGGTAAGCCTATTGGCTCAGAAATAACCCTTATTCATACTCCCCTTTTAGCTATTCAATAAAAATATTGGAGGCAATTAAGTAAATAAAAATTATTTGAAAACAACTGAAAATATTGACAAAAAAGTCTTCAAGCGTTTAAAGTATCTCTTGAAAATGAAATTAAAAAAATTAAAGATTAGAAAATTAATTTTAAAATCATGTGAAACTCTCTTCGTGAGGAGTTAGATTGAAAAATGAGGAAAAGTCAAGTAAAATATGAAATCATTATCGTGCTATCCATGAAACTATGTCCTTATGTTTATACAGAAAAAATGAAATTTTCACATTCATAGACAAAGGTTGCCGAATATGTTCAAATTAACCAATTATGTCACGAAATAAAATTGTGATTTGCATCAGAGATTCGCACATCGGTTATTTTAATGATATCATTTGTTACCTAAAAAGAGAACGATTGCATTTCTTGTACCCAAAAGGTATATGGCTATCACACTGTTAGTAATAAGTATGGCAACAAAGTGCTTATCAGGAGAGTCTAGTTTTGTGGACGGTACTATAGAAAAAATATCCCATAAAATTAGTTGGCTAAAACTGACAGAAAAATAATTCAAAAGTTTCACGAAAATTCTATTTTATGATTAACCGAATATTAAGCTAGGCAGGAAATGTGCGGTCGAGCTTTGAAAAATTAACGTAATGAAAAAATCATGACCTAAACTAAGCAAATCTTCGAAATAGCTAAAAGTAGTTCAAATGATATAATTATAGAAATAGATTAAAAGAATTGAGAGAAATACTGAGTAAACATTTTATGTAGTACAATACTTAAAAATTTGCCTTGTTGAAGATTTTTGGAAGTGGGTAGCTATGAATGGTTCGTATTAGGAAAAATATGTGATAATTTCTAGGAACCAGTTTGCTGTGTCGCACGATAAAGCGTGAATCCGATTTCTCGAAAATAAAACATTTGAGAAAAGTTCTGGAAGTGTCTGTTAGCTTGATAACAAAAAAAATAAAAAACGTGAGTAAATTTTGGAATGAAGCAAAAAGAAATCAGAAAGTCGTTAAGAATATTTGTTGATAAAAAACTCGAAAAGTTTTACAGAGAACATATTTCTGCGAATCAGTGGTTATTCTTAGAAAAATTTGGAACTACCTAAACTCATAATTTCCACAGCAAAAATTTTCCGAAAATATGAGCCTATCAAAAAAAAATGGATACTAGATACCTCTTCTTACTTCGCAGTACGAAGAATTACTTTCAAAATTTCGGCTGTAAACTTGACTGAAAATAAAATAAATCTTTGTTAAAAAATTCAAGTCAACTGCTTCTTCAATTTATTGAAGAAGCTTGTCTCTTTCCACATCTCTAACCTCAACCAATCTCGTGCCTCTATAGCCAAGTTGCTGTAAATGGCACGTTAATGAAAAAAAAAAAAAATGAAACCTTCAACTACCTACATACATACAGGTCAAACAAAAGATTTCTTTGTTGATTTAAAATTAATTTAATAAAAATTAAATACAATAATGAATATAGGAATATTTCGAACTTTTTGATTCATCAATTATAAATAACTCTTCTTTTCGGAGGCCAGGCATTTTATTGAAATTTTTGGAATAGCCAGCGCATGGAGAAGTACCTCTTAGAATAACCACTGCTGTGAATGACTATAATGAAAAACTTGAAAATCAGCAGAAAAAAGGATCTAAAAAATTTAAAAAAAAAAAACTGAAAATTACAATTACAATTTTGTCTGGAAGATTCTATCGATGTTCTTGAATACTTAATTAGACAGATATAAGTTTAAAAATTGAACTTTAAAATAACAAAAAATTTATTTAAAATTGTGAAGTTCCAGTGAAGAAATTTCTGAAGAGATAAAACCAGTTCGATCGATCGGTCAAACATAATAGCAAAAATAATTTAAAAATTCACCAAATTTCGAAGAGGCTTTAGGAGGCGCAAATACCTCCAACTTTGCATTTTTGGTCTTCTATGAAAGAATTAGTCAAGGGAAACTAACATTCCCAAATTTCAGCCTATTAAGTGCCTTTTAAGTGGAGTTACGACTGACGGCTTTTTGAGGAGGTTTTGAGTCATAAAATTTCTTAAATCACCTGTATCTGCTTTTTACATCAATATAGAAAAGTCAAACTCCGTATGTGGGGTTAGTTCTGGACCAGAATATGTCCTTTCAAATTTAGGTCAAAATGGATTCAGAATGGCGGTTTGCCAAATTTGAAGGACGCTAGAGGAGCTTCAAATAGCTAAAATATGATTTTTGTTGACAAAGGTACCATATATTTCAAATTACACTTTTTGGGTGTTTTTGGGAGGTATAAAGTGGGGGTTTTGGACTCCGTGATGGATGTGATCTGTAAGCTTAGAAAGCTTACTTGGCATTATTACTTGCTAGTGTAAACGAGCCCAAATTAAAAACTCAGCTCTAGTAATGCGGCATGTCTGCTTACATTCTTTTAAATTTTATTTTTTATCAGATATTAATTCATGTGGTGGGAAGTTATTGTGATGTAAAGTTGGGTAAGCATTTCTCAAGACGATTTTATTAAATAACTTCAATGTTCATCATTCACTCATCGCTTAATATCATTTTATTTTTACGTTATTACTTCATTCTTTTTATTTTAAATACTTTTATTCAAATATTTTTACATGTTGCTCATTAATTTATTTATATTAAATTTAATTTTCATCAGTATCCAATTTATTATAATTTTTTTTATTTATGAATTATTTTTTATTATTTTAATTTTAATAGTTACTTAATTTAAATAGAAATGAGCGGGAAAGGCAATGTTCATTCTTGTAATTTTTTTTCTTTGTTAATGGTGATGATCTCAATTGCGAGTGTAAATATTTTTACTACGATAATTTTGAATCAGATTCGATAATTATGTTTATTCGACTTACTTGACGTTATGCGGCTTATTAGACTAACTGATTCTTGTCTTGTGTCTTATTTTACTCATGTTATGAGAAGAACCATGAATAAGGGCATGGCATACCATTCAGATCATCTTCACGAATCCATATCAAATCGAACAAATTTATCGTTATAAACTTATAATGAGAAGCATTACCCAATTTATATATTATTCATAATATAGGTTATTAAAGTCACACATTTTCTCCTACAAACTGCTATCACACGTGTCCTCTTTTAAACAAGGGAGGTTTTAATTTAAAATATCATTTGAATCGAAAAACCTCAACTCAGACTTTACAGTGGTACCATATCGTCAAAATTTCTATTTATTTGATCACCGGCGACAAAGCAACGTACTCGAGAAGTCACCTCACCGTGGCAAGCCCAGCTGTAAAATATTTATGCACCGCTAATAAAGGCATGCAACGAGGAGGATAAAATATAGGCGTGTTTCTTTACTATAAAATCAAGTTTAGGTCGGAGAAAGTTTAACAGAAATGTCATTTGCAAAAGATCAGCGTACAACGTTGAAAAAGCATTGCGTTCGTAGCCCGCTGCGCTTTGTGCTGCAAGCGTATTCTAATCAAAGGCAAGCGTCGAGTATCAAAAGTGGTTTATGTAATTTGCAATATCATGCAGACTATGGAACGGAGTAACGAGCTTGTTCTTTTTAAATACCATCGAAAGCTCGTGCAACGGAACGAGATCGTGTACGACGTTCATGTCAAGTACACCAATCAAATTATGACTTTTAAGGAAATCAACATTTGATGGGAATTTCCTTCTAAAATTATCCGTCTAAGAATTAATGTGATAAGCTGAAACGAATTTTATCGAATAATATTGACGCGAAAAATTTACTATTGTGGCCAATGGCCATACATTAGGTAGACATTGGTGATGGTACCTTTGATGGTATAAAAATAGGATACGCAAGAAAGCAATTACATTCGCATTAAAGAATTGCAGATTGAAAATTACTCTTCTTGAAACATCGCAATCAAGTAGCCTAGTTACATGCGACTAATTTAAATGTAATACGACCATACGTTGCATCTCACAATAGAAATTCGCAGCAGGGTATTTGGGTAATACAAAAACCCTTCTCAAAGGTTCGTTTTAATCGTACTCGCTGTCACACGACTACGTACTCTGCTGGTGAAATTGGTAACTCGACTAGATACCTACGAATACATATTTCTCATAATTTAATATTACCTTGCAGGAGGCGTTCACGAGGTGCGAATAATTTCTCGCGAATCGCGTATACTTATGGAAATTTTTCAATACTCGGTCGCATAATTTCGCATCGTCTGAAAATTTATTTCCATTTTGCTCTCGCCGTGGAAAAAAAATCAATTGCCAACTCGGCGTTATTTCGAAACAAATAGAAAACTAGGGTGCACGAAAATCAAATTAGATGCTCGAACGACGGTGTTTTTTGTATATACTAGAAGCGTTTAGTTTTCTTGATAACCGCTCAGGAAAAACCCATCTGTCAAATTAAGTTCTTATTCAAAGTCGACCCGGAAAATGCTTAATATCATTTCGGCGTTATTATTTTTATTTGCAGTTAATGACGTATCCGTTAGTGTAAGAGGAATACGCCCGTTAGCGTAGCATTGTATAAACGTGTAACTAAACGATCCCGCGGCGTTTTCGAGGGGTGGTCAAGGGCGAGGGAAACGCGATTCAATTTGCAGCTCATTTCGAGAGCCCAAATGGCAAATATATTGTTCCCCTAATCGCGTATTAAATAATAATTCTATTTTTTCAAAACATTACTTCGGGGGTAAGTAAAATTGTTTTTTCGCTCTTAATTTAGTTTCGTCTCGCGGAGAGGTTTTTTTCGCGTCTTTTATATTATCGCGCCTCGATCGCGTCATCTTATATTTTCGCATAATTTTATATACCGGTATAACGACGTTGAATAGGGTTATGATCGGTGTTTAACGCTCGCGAAATCGTGATGTAAAAGTAACCCTAATCTATAAGAGGATTCTTTACAGAGTTTCGATTCTTTATTTTAGCGCAGACAAGATTGAGGTGGTTTTCAAAATTACGTTCGTTTTTACTCGTAATGATTAGTTTTACGAGAAAGTATTAAAACGATGACTGAACCTTGGTATAAGCAAAATCATTAAAATAATGAGTTGAATCATAAATGTCGAATAATTTTTATTCCAAGATTTAAACACTTCACTTTTCGAATCACACGAGAGGAGTCGTTAGAAAAATGATTCGAATCGCAGATCGTAAAGAAAACTAATTTGAATTAAGAACTTCAGTGCTTCGCACTCCAACTACTTCTCGCATATAAAATAGCGCGCGAAATACTACATAAGGACCCGGCCGTTCGGTAGTCAACATGCGCATACGCACTCACCCTTGTATGTAAAACTATCTAAGTGAGGTCCAGGTCACCAGCTTTCGCGTGGGAGTCCGTGTACATTTCGCTATATCTCTACAACGATAACACTTGAAAAAGTTTTTTTTTATGTAAATGATCCTCATTCAGCGCGCTCTAAGCTCAATATATAAAAACAGTGGAAAAACGATATTTTTTTGCGTCTGTAAACCATTAAAAGGGGCTCATTTATACACAAATGTGAGGGGTCTGCAATCAAAACGCACACTGTATAAAAACCAGATTTTTCATGAACTGCAACAAACTGTGGCGCTGCAGACAGTTGACTTTTAGATCTACGAATAGTTTTATTCTATTGGGATCCGAACAACCACTTGAGCGCTAGTGTTCTAGTGAGGCTCTATGGGGCATATATGATTTTATCAGTAGTTTCCATCAATCAGACCAAGGTTTATAAATCACTTTAAACACGTAGCCAGCAAATTTTTCTAAATATACAAAGAAAATGAACGCTTTGTTTACATTATACATGCCCCATAGAGCCTCACTAGAGCAGTTACATTTTTCGCCACTAGATGTCAGCCACTTTGCGTTCGGGTCCCAATTGTTTATCGATATAGTTAACGGTTCCATGTGTTTTCGGCATGCCACAACTTTCTGGGGCTTTAATATTGGGAGTTGAAAATGGTAATTGGGAGTTCCAGCTCCAACCTCGCTTTTTCGCCTTTATAAGTTCAATTTTAACATGAAAAATTATTTTCCTCTTTGAGTTTGGGATATATAAAGGCTGTATATTGAAATATTAAAGATACTCGTTATCAAAGAAATATATTTCATTCTTCCAAAAACTAACAAAAATCGATTTATTTAGAACTTGATAGTACAAAAATTGAAAAACGCAAACTTAATAGTGTCACGGGAACTTCTACTATTTCTCTACACCGTTACACCTTTTTCTCATCTACGCCATTTGCACAGAAGCGACACTGCTTTAGAAGAGAACTCCAGAGAGAGTAAAAACAAGGTGGCGGCTGTAGTACTCGATTTGTCAAGGTATCATGGAGCGAGGTCAGGTGATATGAGGAAGGTAGGATAACCGCTAACAAATACTATAAAAATTGAAAAAAAAAAGTATTTTAAATGATAAACTCTGTAGTTTCATCATTTGGACAACAAACTCGAAAATTGTCTTCCTCTCCATGACTTGGGTCATCTACATTCTCTTCCATTGGTTCTACGTCGATATCAATGCATAATATTCCAACGAAATATTCAAAAAATTTAATGGCCCTCCCCTCGGATTCGTAATGCTTTGTGATGAGCTGTTTCACATCTTTTATTTTTTTTTATCGATGTTATGTCCGTACTCTGCCACTATCTAGATGAAATTAGCACTGGTTTGACCTCTCATCCAAATAATAAACTTCACTCCTTGATTAAAAATATAAAATGGTTCTTCTCTAACCATTACATTTTATATTTTGAATTATGACCACAAGTGGGCACAACTATTAATTCTGGCGATTTATACCTGTGAAAAAGAATATGATGATGTAATTTGAATCAAGGGGAAAAATTATGATGGCTGAATAAATATTGAAAGGTTAGAAAGTCATACTCACTGATCCGCGGTTTCTTCATGCTTTTTCCAGGTTTTAGGATAAGATAGTCTTTTTCTTGTTAATGGAGGCGACATTTTTCTTTATAGTTACACTAATATTATTCTCAGCTCAAATAACGTGATTAACAATAATAAATTTGAAAATTATTACAAGTAAGAATGTTGATAACATAAAAGTTTACCTAGAAACTCACTGTGGTATACGGCTCCAACCAACCTCCAACCTGCTACTTTGGACAACGATTTCGAACCGAAAAACGCGGGTTTCGAAAAAAGTGATTGTATAGGGTTATAGAGGGCACTGTCTTCTACCCAAAACCGTAAAAAACAGATTTTAACTATTTTTGACAAGTGTGAGTTTTAATTCTAGACCTCTCATGTGTACCTTAAGTTTTTCAAGTAGGAAAGGGAGGCTACCTTACACACACCAATTCTTACCAAAAGCATTGTAGGGAGGTCTCGGACATTTTAGCTAGGGAGGTCTTTTTTGCAACGTTGTCACTACTTAAAAGAATAATACCAAGCCGAAATGTTTCATAATGCAAGCGCTTAGGCAAGATTTATGTTCTTGTTTCGTTTATCTCAACTAAAGTGTGGAATCACTTCTGAAATATTTAATGTAGTGTTTTGATCTAATTTTGAAGTTAGTTGTTAATTTTTAATAATTTAGTTGTGAAAATATGAAAAAATTTAAAATTTAATGTTTGAAGTTATGGAACAGCTGACTGAGTGAATACCCCACCATAACTTTACCTAATAATACTTAACTTTTGAGAGAATCTCATTCAAGAAGTATTTTTCAGATTACCTCATATTGGATTAAAAGGAAATGGATTTATTAAGAAATTAATAAATCAAATGAAGTTTCAGGTAAGATCAGGCAAATTTCACTGTAGTCTATCTCATGACTATAACGCCAAGTATATTAGTTGAAAATTTTACACCATGTATTTATTATATTCTAGTTTATGGAGTGATGGAAAATCGATTGAATTTTCAGGTAAGAATGAATAAATTTCACAATTTTTTATACCGATATCATTTATTTTTAAAAGCAATAAAAATGGCAAAATCAAACATAAAAAACTGGATAAAATGATTAAAATAAAAAATATGCAAAAATATAATGAAAAATCATTGGCAGTTTACTTTTTGCATTTGTCTCACTCGATCTTTTATATTCCTCCATGATCGATCTTTTAGTATAGGGTGGGCTTCTTGACACATTTCAATCATTTTCTTTCCAGGTAAAATGGACGACCGAAGAAAATTGCAAAAATATGACTTCAATGTAGGGTTGCTGAGCAAAACTAGAATGGAACGAATAAAACCAAAAATGAACGAATCAGTTGGATAAATTAAAAAAAAAAATGGAACAGAACAAGAACGAAAAGTACAGATAATTTAAAAAAAAAACCCAGAATAAAAAACGATTCCTTTTTTATCGCGGGAATGGAACAGAACGGAACAATTCATCGATAACTATAAACTTTCTTTAATTTATTATAAATTATAAATAAGATATTAAAAATTTAAATGAATGAAATACACTCATATAATTATAATATATTAATATGTCCATTTTCTTCATAATTATGGAAAAATATGTAAAAGAGCAAAACCGGAACTGAACGGAACGAATAAAAAATGGCAATGAATGGAACAGAACACAAACCGCATCCGTTCGAATGAAGCGCTCTGAACAAAACTGAACAATACACTTTCAAAAAATTTTGGAGCAGGACGGAACAGAACAAATCAATTGTTTTGCTCAGCAACCCTGCTACAAGGCACTTAATCCCTCAGTTGATTAATGTCGTCGCAGTGGAACCTCATTTTTCTGCGATTTTTTCGATTTATCAACCTCCAGATTTTTTGAACCGTTAATCAATGATTCGTCATTAAATACTTTAGTATGAAAAGTTTCCTTTTTTTTTTAGATTTGGGCTTTTCCTCAGCAGTCTTTTTTCTTAGGAGTGTAGGGTCAGCACCAGTAGCCTTATTTTTTCGAGTTTTTTGGAAATGCTTTCTTGCTGGAGTACTACTAGTAAATTTTTTTCCTTGTTCATCGTCGTTATCATTATTTATCGGGTCCGGTTCATCCTGATCATTTTTACTCTCCGCTGTAGTGTCAGTATTTACCTCAAGATGGCTTTTTTCAAGGAGTGAATCTTCATAATGTGCGCGTTTACAAAATTGATGTGTTTTGGCTATAAGAGCATTTTGTACTTGGAGAAGAAAATCACGCTCCATATTAGGCCAGACTGTCAGGCCTCCTGCCTTTGTGAGCCCATTAGCCAAGTAGAGGAAATTAAATATCTCGAAGTCATGCTTGACTCAAAATTATCAACATTTGTGACCATGTCTCTTAATTTTTTCGAAAAAAAAATTCGGCAGATCTATTGTGTACCTTACATTTTGCTTTCACATGTTCTGTGATGACTTCCTGCGCTTTTTTGGAGAAATATTCCTTATATAACGCCATTTCTTCTAAAAAATTCAGGAAAAAAGGATTACTAAAAAATTAATGTATTCAGCCGATATTTCTCCAATTGAAAAAGTAAATAAATTAATATTTTCGATTATTTCCTCATCTGTGGGAATCTTTTAACAAATTTTGAATGTCCACAATGAATTTCTCTCTCAAAAAGAAAAAAAAAAAAAAAGCGCTACAGTGATTCTCTTATGAAAGGACGTGATAACGTTTATTTTGGTAAACTCACAATTAGCCCTGAATACATTTTTGAGTGGATTATGGAATTTTTGTCTAGTTCTACATACATATTTGAGATTCTTATTTTCCTTCTTCTGAACTTAACAACGTTGAGGGCATCTATCACTTCATGATTTGTTGGCTGATACGCCGATACCATTATTATTCATCCCTCATTTCCCAACCTCGTATAATCTCGTACCTTCGTCTACACATTACGGAGCACCAAAACTAGCATGTTCGATACTAAATCTAATGGTTGGCAATTTGTGATTACATGTTTGAAACGGCGCTCTCGAAATATCGACGTTGGATAAGCTTAACATTAAAATCACTTAACGTATCTGATGCGAATACGTTTCGAAATTTAATTAAACAAACGAAGAAGATGCTCCAGAAATGTCATTCGAAATTAAAGCGCTATTCGACGAAGACAGCTGCTCATCGGTCGAGGACATTATCCGTATTATTCGAAACACTCGAAAAAGGATCCATCCATTAAAAAAGGGGTGACAACGTCAATTTGATTTGTTCTATCCGCTCGTTCGCGTGTAAATTTGTTTATTTTTTCACGAATAGTTGTTATTGTTGGGGGTAACGGAGACAGTTTATTCTTAATACATTGATATATTTACTTAGTTTTCTGCACCTATGCCAGGGCTCGCTAAAATCGCACCCAATAGCCGATACATTGTTGAGTACTATAGCCGTTTCGCTTCGGGACCGAATATTCCTTTTTATCACTTCGTAGATAAAACGTGCACGCTTTAGATCCTACCTTTGATATAGCTAATTCATAAGCCGCGACCTTTTTACGTTTAACAATCGTCGTTGATAAATTTTACGCGCATCTATACAGTAACCATACCGTTGAGAATTGTCACCGTAAAGGGTTGAAGGTCCGATGGGCGTAGGATTTCGAGTCGAACTTGAAATTTATTTATAATAATGATATGTTTATTTAACGGTATTCATTGTGCTAAATATGTCATCTTTAGGTATTTCCAACAACTACCTATAGTCGGAATCTTTATTCTTTTCGCCATTTCAAAGCATTTCACGGGCGCTCCAAGAGCCGGATAATCTTGTTTTTATTTCACTCTGTTCATGCGACCGACCGATTCGCTCTATTTTAGAGTAATTCGCCGCGACAACGAGCTCGTCGATTTTCCATAAACGCGTGCCCGTTCATCGAAAAGCCCCGGTGATTCGGAAAAGCGATATTTAGTATTAATAATTACATCTGCGGGATATCAGATTAAAATCTTACGTCACTCCCTAAAAACTAACGTTACATCGAGTCATAATGAAATTACAACGATTTAACTTCTGCATCGATATAGTACCGTTCGTCGCTCTGCGGCGATCATCGATAAGCTTTTATTACCACCGTATACGTTGGCCGGTGAAAATATAAAATCAATTTTACCCGTAATAATCGCAAAATGAACATTTAATGAGGGTCGTTAGCTTAGCCTGCCTACTTTAAGGCTTGTCATATAAATTAGAAGTTATTATAAAATCTACCTTTACAGTTTTGCTTAAACGTTAATGTCACAAAAAAATGTTCGCCGTTTTTATTTTCATATAATTATGAATTATCGATTGACCCTCTCTCCCTCCCACCTTTGGCATATTACGCATTTTGTATACTTGTTATTTTTTATTAGCCGCTTTCACGTGGTTTTTTTTAATGCTCTTAAATTGAGATTATTGCTCGTTTATAATTGCCTCCCGTAATTGTAGTGTTTAGGGTGACGTTTAGCGATTAAGCGAATACATTTTTGAACAATTCCAAGAATTCGATGAACTTAAAAGTCAATAAAAATGTTTTCCAAACTTCAAATTATGTGTAAAACCTGAAAATATTGAAAACAAATATTGAAAGAATTATAAATTTATTTTAGATTAATTTAATTTCTTTTATACTATAAATTTTATATTTATTTATAAATTCTAATACAACTAAGAAAATTCTAGTTATGAGTCAAGAGATTGATATTTTCGGCATGAAGGGGATGGCTTGCAGGGAATGCGTGTGTAGGTACGTGAAGGGAGAAATTAAAATTATTGCTGTCAAATGAATAAATTAACGCAAATGTAACGTTTTTTTTTTCGAAATTGAAACCAGTTTTTTTCCAAAGTTGTTAGCTGTTTTTTTCAGGAATTGGTAGCTTATTTTTTTCCACAGTTGATATCATATTTCCCCGGAGTTGATAGCATATTTTTTCGGAAGTTGAAACCGATTTTTTTTTCCAGAGAACATAAAATCTTTTTTTTTTTTTGTAGTTGATACCATATTTCTTCTGGAGTCAATGGGGTATTTTTTTCTGGAGTTGAAACCAGATTTTTTTGAAGTTGAAAACGGATTTTTTCCAAAGTCTACAACGTATTTTTTCCGGAGCTTACAACTGGTTCTTGCAGGAGTTGGTAGCTTAATTTTTCCGAACATTATATCATATTTCTTCCAGCGTTGATTGCATATTTTTTCGGAAGTTGAAACCTTTCGGGAGTCCATAGCATATTTTCTCAGAAGTTGAAACGGGATTTCTTCCGGAATCGATAGCGTATTCTCTTCCGGAGGACATAAATTCTTTTTTCATAGTTGATATCATATTTCTTCTGGAGTTGATAGCTTATTTTTTCTGGAGTTGAAACAGGATTTTTTCCCTAGTCCACAGCGTATTTCTTCTGGAGTTGATAGCATATTTTCTCAGAAGTTAAATGGGATTTCTTCCGAAGTCGATAGTGTATTTTTTTGGAAGTGGAAACAGGTTTTTTTCCGAAGTTGATAGCGAGTTTTTCCAGGAGTTGTTAGCTTATTTTATGCGGAGATGATATCATATTTTTTCGGAAGTTGAAACCGGATTTTACCAAAATCAATAGCGTATGTTTTCCCAAGTTGAAACTGGATTTGTTCTGAAGTTGAAAGCGGGTTTTTCCAGGAGTTCGTAGCTTAATTTTTCCCTAGTTGATATCGTATTCTTTCCCAGAGTTCATAGAGTATTTTCTTTCGGAGTTGAAACCAGTTGTTTTTTTCATAGTTGAAACCCGGTTTTTTCTGGAGTTGAAACCAGATTTTTTCCTTAGTCCATAGCGTATTTTTTCCGTAGTTGATAGCGTATTTTCTCAGAAGTTAAATGGGATTTCTTCCGGAGTCGATAGCGTATTTATTTCTGGAGTTGAAACAGAATTTTTTTTTTCAGAGTCGAAACCCGATTTCTTCTGGAGTTGAAACCAAATTTTTGCTATAGTCCATAGCGTATTTCTTCCGGAGTTGATAGCGTATTTTCTCAGAAGTTTAATGGGATTTCTCCCGGAGTAGATAGCGTATTTTTTTCCGGTGGACATAAAGTCTTTTCATAGTTGATATCATATTTCTTTCGGAGTTGATAGCGTATTTTTTGGAAGTTGAAACAGGATTTTTTTCCAAAATCGATAGCACATTTTTTTGGATTTTGAAACTGATTTTTCCAGGATTTTGTAGCTTAATGTTTCCCTAGTTGATATTGTATTTTTCCCCAGAGTTTATAGAGTATTTTCTTTCGGAGTTGAAACCGGATTTTTTCCGGAGTTGAAACTAGATTATTTCCGTAGTTGACCAGATTTTTCCATAGTCGATGGCGTATTTTTTCTGAAGTTGAAACAAAATTTTTTTCTAGAGTCGATAACATATTTTTTTTTGGAGTTCATAAAGTATTTTTTTTACGGATTTGAAACTGAATTTTTCCCGGAGTTGATAGTGTATTGTTTTTTTTCGGAATATATGATGTATTTTCTCCAACGTTGAAACTGGATTTTTTCTGAAGTTGATTTTATTTGGAAATCGCGTTAATTTTTTAGGCTAATTTTTAACAACAAAAATGAAGCCTTCGTTAAATTTTAGTATAACAACATAGATTTTAACTTATTTTTCCCTAATGTGTAGTTTCAGTAGTTGGGTTAATAACTTTGAACGCGTTTTTTTGGCTTTTTATTTTTTGATTTCAAGTGTTAATACCTTCAAGGAGAATTGGGCTAGGAATTTGGTCAAGACCTTAAAATGACCGTTATTATCGGGAAGGATAAACTAAATTTCAAATTTTCAGACTCAAGATTCCCTATCTCAGCACGGTTCACATGTAATAAAATTTGAAATTTCTTGCATGCAAAAATGACTTAAACGAGAACGAGTTCCCCTTCTCTTATATTAAGGGTGGTTCGCTTCATGTGTAAAATATCCTCGTAGGTATGTGAGCCATGGCTGACTTCTCTATGGACCAGTTTGTATGTAAAAATAACCTGTTCGGCGGTGCACATGTCGGGATATCGGAACCTATTTTGTTTTCTTTAATTTTTTCATTAAATAATTTTAATTCGTTTTTAATGACTAATTTAACTAAATATATTTTTTTTAGATTAAGTTCATCCTTAATTTTAGAAAAAGCTTAATTTCCTTTAATATTTAATTGTCTATAGCTATGATGGTCCCTATACCCATTTCTGCTATAAGTCATTCTTGGACATTTGCCAGATGACTACAAATGGTCTGAAATGCAAAATTTTGAAGACCCCATTCTCCACAAGTCTTCTTCCCATAACAGGTAGGCTGTCATAGTTACCGAGTTTATTGATAACTCAGCTTTAAAAAAATAAATAATGAATTTTGAAATCATGTTCATTGAAAAAAGCTAAAAGCAAATCAGTTCTGAAATATCTAATACATAGACCTCCTACGTAGCACGTATCATGATTAAAAAATACGATTTCGTATCCCGGGGCTTATTTGCTTACTACGCTATTCATTTGCTGTTAAATAAGTATGAACGAATTAATGCGACCCCATCTATTTATTTTTTACCCATTCAAATGACAAAAATTGGAGTCAAAATGTCCGAATAGTGGGCCATATGTTAGATGACGAATTAAAAAATATGTGTAGGCAATATTATTTACCTACCTATTTCAAAATTGTTTTTTCGAAATTCCAATCTAGCATTATTAATGTACTACTTGATGAATTGATATTTTTAGATGAAAAATAAAGTATAGGTTTTATCGAGAAGTACGTCTTATTTCGAAGCTTATAAAAACTAACGAATCGTTCAATTACATATAAGCTCAAAAAGGAACAAAAAGGATCCGAATACCGAATAATGATCGTTTCACGCTACCACGTAATTCGGTAATCGTCGACAAATTCAGGGCAAACAAGGCATAGGTATTATACGGCTTACAAATTCGTCTTTATCGCGCCCCCGGCTCTTATCAGAGTATACACAGTCCCTCGTACACAAAAGCGCCAGCTAAACAAGCTCGTGTACAAAGATGGTAGGTGTGTTTAATGCGAAATAATTGCGATCCAACTGGGAAATTACATCGTTACTGTTCCTTAGGTGGAAATAGATTCTAAACGCGGTAATACGTGTAGTTGTAACATTGTTGTCGATTGTTTAGTTTTGTCATTGTCGAGAACCGCAGCGGTATAGCAATATCGGTAGCGCGCAGATCGGCTACAGAAGTTTCGAATTGCTAGTTTCCGGTTTGTTTGCAAATAGTATAATTTTCACGGCGGGATATCGTAATTTCGGAATCGGAAAATGGCATCCTGTTTTTACGCTCATACGAATAAGGAAAACCCGGACGTGCGTTCGCCCAAAAAAAACCCAAGAAGCGTGGTACGCCGCAAACGCTAAGCTCTTAAAAACAAATATCATTCGATTACGCGATAACATAGAAATAAATTCGTTTGGTCTAAACTGGCAGATACAATTTCACAAAAGCGACCGGTCTTGTTTATAACTAAATAAGTAGCAATCTCCTTTCTTCGGGCCAGTCTTATACAAATAAAGAATACATGGTTTCTTTTTTTCCTTCATTCTACACGCTATAGCCGCATAATGAAAAGGCGACCAAGTATCCGAAATGGCGTCGAGCCGCGTTTTTCGGCCACGCATAAAAGGAAATTCCGCCTTTGTACGCAAAACCGCATAACAAAAGTCCGATCGTGAGAGATTACAAATAACAACATATAATGTCCCACTCGACCTGCATCATTACAGTGTAGCGCCTGCATTGTGATCCTTGTCTACGGTTATGATAATCCCGGAACCTTTTTCGCTACTTTTTCGCCCAAAATGATGAATACAAACTACACTCTAGATGTTATTCTGTATAAGCGTACTATTCGCTAATGGATTACCTTATTTTGTACTTAGTGCGCTTCATTGCCTCTATACGTAATGTTCTAATGAAATGTAAAAAGCCTTTTTACCCAATTTTTACCATCAACGAACGTTCTTATCGAGTTATTTATACGGTAATACCTTTGTTTATTACCATGCAAACAAGGCGTGTTGCTCGATGAAGCAATGAACTGACGAGTGGGTAGTTCGGTTTCTTGGTCTTTTCATCGTAAAATTTTCGTACGTATATTTCTTCAAGACTTGTTCTTTTCGTCCCTCGATGTACTCAGATGCCAAGCTTTTAGCACCATCTTTCTCATCATTAGGTTGTGGGAGATTAGTATTAAGACCAGTAGCATCAAGGTTGTCAATTCTGTTGATTCATTAAATTCAGAAAAAAATATTGTGATGGTCAACTTTTTCAAATCTCAGTATTTTCTAACATTTTCCTGAATTTTACTTATTGTAATAGGATTTTAACAAAACACAATTACTTCAGTTGTTAAGATCATGAAGTATGATTTTTTTTTTCAATTTCTTCATCAGGCATAATATAAGATAACAGCTAACCAGACAGACTTTGTCCTCTCTCTATGCAATTTTTTTACAGTGGCCATGAAGAAACACTCTTGAATAGATGAATGTTAAAAATTCTTCGTATAATGCATTTAAATATTTCATAAAAATAACAGGCACACTGTTACATGAAAGTTGAAGCTTTATAAAATAATATTTTATGCTGTTCAAATTAAAAGGAAAAGAAAAGAAAGTAAGTAGTCATGCCAAATTACTAGAGCTGAATTTTTAATTCCATTCTAAATGCAAATAGGAGGATGAAACTTGGATATGCTGGTTTCCTTCACTTAATCTTTTATATTTGAATTTTTGATGCTCTAATTATAAACTTACTTTTAAATTGAATTTTTAGATTAATAATTCTTTAATTATTTAAAAATATTTAT
Organism: Phenacoccus solenopsis; assembly: GCA_009761765.1. Lineage (NCBI taxonomy): Eukaryota > Metazoa > Arthropoda > Insecta > Hemiptera > Pseudococcidae > Phenacoccus > Phenacoccus solenopsis. The sequence continues at coordinate 31,489,136 of CM019754.1, read as the reverse complement.
TGAATTAAATAATAATATTATAAAATTTATCAATCTACATAAAACGAAAATCTTGAGTCGTTTGCCTCTTCTCCAGCTTCTCTCAAAATTTGAGTGATTTGCCATTTTAAGCTGTATCGATTTTTAGCTGAGTCTATAATTATTTTAAAAATGACAGCTATTACAGCCTACCTGAATTGGGTCAGTGGAGGGTGTTATCTTCAAATCTTTGCGTTTCAGACCATTTGTAATCATCTGGCAAACGTCCAATTTCTTGGTATACGCATATGTTATTTTCCCCTACTCGTAGCGCTGGCGGGTGTTAATGACATTCGCTCAAAACTTGGTGAGAGGTTCTTCTTGAAATTGCAAAAGTATTACTTTTTTATTTTTTCGATACACCTCAAAATGACCGATAACTCAAATTTTGAGGCTGGCTGAAGAAGAGGAAAATACCTCGAAATTTTTGTTTTTGATTTCTTATGAAAGAGTTAGTCGAGGACACCAACATACCCAAATTTCAGCTTCCTAAATCTATTTAGAGGGGAGTTAGAGCAAAAATGGCTTTTTGAGGCGGTTTTGAGTAATGAAATTTCTGGAATCTTCCGTTTCTCTTCATCAAATCAGCTTAGAAGGGTCAAACTTTGTACGTAGGGTTAGTTAGTGACCAGAATATGACCTCTTGAATTTGGATCAAAATGGATCCAAAATGGCGGATTATCAAAATTTGAGTAGAGCTTGAAGAGCCTCAAATTAGTAAAAATGTAATTTATGAACTCATATGATTATTGGCGATGGAAACTATACAATATTTCCAATTCACATCTATACATGATGTTGAAGGGGAGAAGGAGGGGTTATCGACCTGAAAATGGGGTAGAGGTACACAAGAGGTCGAAAATTTGTTTTGTTATGTCATATGATAAGATGAGCCTAAATGACTGACGTGTTCTGATTTCAGCTTCCTAAGTCAATTCGCAGGTGAGTTGGACCAAAAAACCATTTTTGGAGGGGAAATTACTGCATTTTTTCCATCTCCTCACCAAATCAACCTAGAAAAGTGAAACTTTGCGTGTAGGATTAGTTAATGACCAGAATATGATCTTTTGACGAATTCGAATTAAAATCAATCAAAAATTGATCCAAATTGGCGGATACGTTTTTGTTTATTTTTTAGCAGAGTTTTCAACTAAAAAACTACAGCGATTACAGCCTACCTGATTTGGGAAGGGGGGTCGGGGTAGGTTGGGGTTTTCAAATCTTTGCGTTTCAGACCATTTGTAATCATCTGGTAAATGTTCAACTTTTTTTTTGTTTTATTTGTCTTAGCTATACAATGGCTCTACTAAACTTTAAAATTTATATAGGTTTTAAAGGTGGTGCTTTAAATATGAAAATAGGTATTAATCACTGGTTGGTAAAAGCAGCAAAATCGAAGAATTTTTTCATGCAGTATTTTTCCAATATTAGACGTTGAAATGAGTTGATTTTTTTTTACTCCTTGAAGCGTTGAGAAGCCGGATTTGCGAAATTTTCTATACTTCCTCTAAACTTTTATATAATTGCAATCATAAGATTACACTTGGTAGTGTATGTGACTATGTGAATTTGTAAGTTTAATGACCATACCCTTATTATTTTATTAATAGGTTCAAACTTTACATTCATAGCGAAGGTATAACTTTAGACTGTTCAATAATTTCCTATGAAAGCTCAGAATGGTGTCCTGAAATCGAAACGTCATGTCATATCATGAGTAAGATTTTTTATGAAATTTTTTTCGTGTTTTATTCTGAAAAAGTTACCAAAAATTACTTATTAGATGAATTTTTGTATTATTTTTTGAGCAACATTTTTTTTTCTTCTCATTATCTAATTGCATATCATCTGGGAACTTCACCACAAAAAGTTTAGTTACCAAAGTTAGTATAGAGAGAAAGTAGGGGAGGGGATTAACAATTTCGAAAACTGGGTACAATGATGAAATTCGTAACAATTATGAAAAAAACGAAATGTAATCCAATGTTAAGAGAAATAAAAATATTCACACTAGAAAATACCCTACAACCGAAACAGACTGCATGAAAACGCCCTTCAGAAGAGAAGGTTCAATTTTTGGAGAAAATATAAAAATCTTGGAACTCAATATATTACCTGCATATTAACTTTGGTAGCTAAAATTTTTGATACGAGTTTCCCAAATAATTAGCTTTCTATCAAAATTTGTCCTATTAAAATTGATGATCACCTTTCTGAAGGTTTCGTGATAGCCATCAAATTGAATTTAGCCTGAAGATAACAAATCTGCAAATTCTTCACTGAGCACAGCTTGGTTTTTTTCGGTTGGTGTATTGAAAATTTTGATATTTTCCCCATTAATTGCTTATCATTGAAAATTCAGTTAATCAGGTCATCCGAAAGATTCCTTGGATTTACTGTGCAGGAATGTAGATATGAAAAACATTAGTACTCTGTTCCTTCCTTCCTGCTCATCTTCGCCAGAGTTCGAAATCCTTCACATCTTGGGGCTTCTGATATATCAGCTTCACCGCATATTATGCATTCGCTATCGCGGTTTCACTTTCTCCTCGTGCACAAGGCCGGCATCAGATAGACGCTGGCACGGTATCGTTCGTATTTAAGGTTTGATTAGCTTCTCGTGTAACACTATCTTTTACCGATCAGGTAAGTAATATAGGTTTTTCGCATTCTCCCATCTTTACTGCATCCATAACGATTTATAATACCGCGTAAGAATGAAATCTACGGATTCGATCTACAGATTGTTAGCAGATCATTGAAGCGAACACGTGTTATATGTAATATACGCTTTAGCTCTCCTTATTATCGGGATTTAAGGTAATGCAAAAAGTTCTTTTGGAACGTTTCGCGTCTCGTATTTCCCATTATCTTTGTTCATTTTTTTCTTCGAGTTAATTCGGGCGCATCATTAAGATGTTGAGCGATGGGTGGAAAAAAATTACTGTTTTTTAAACGATTAGTTCGGTACTCGAGATCATCAGCGTGAAAGATTATTTTAGTCTGTAAAACATTCGCTCGCGTAGTTTTTTATTTGAACGATGTGGCGGAGGGTAGCGGAAGATTTTCCTTGTTCAGTTTTACGCGAAGTCAAATTTCCAATTTTGTTAGCGAACGGAATCGGGGGTTACTTTGGACGACGGAATTACCTTTTTCGTATCTCGTGCAAAAGTTTAGGAAATCATTTCGAGTGACAATTTCAGCCGACGTCCTTGAGTCGGCGTAATTCCATTTTTACTGAATTAATTCGTTGTTCTGAAACATCATTTTAATTAAGTTGGCAAAGAATGTACACGACGAGGTATTTTAATTAATTTTTAACCGGCGCTCAGACGCATCGAGGAAAAGGTGAAGACGGAGAAAAAGTTTTGGTTCAAACGTTGGTTCCCTTTTATAATAATAATCGTTTTAAAGTTAATTTTTACGCCTTAGAAATTTCTTTCATTCGGCTAATTACGAGTGGAGTCGAGAAGAGAGGAAAAAATAGTCCTAAAATGTAAATAAATTAACAGGCATCGCTGAGAGCTAATTGTTTCCTCGTTTAATAATATTTTGGTCTTAAGCAGCGCTCTCTTTACCGAGCGGATTAATCAGGCATATAAGTAGGTTAGATATTTCGCGACAAATGGTCGGTATTTGGAGAGGCTGAAAAGATTTAGCTCATTATTTAAGACCCCCGCTAGGTAAGCAAAAAAATGGGTTAAGTATGCCTCACGTTGTACGTATATAGGTGACGTCACACGTGATTAAATCACTCGCAAAACGAGTTGCCGAGGGTTGAAAAAATTTATACGTAAATTCAGGGGTCATCAAATATGATATTTTGAACTGGCCGTGTTAATGTAGTTACACGTTTCATCATCAAGCGTCACTCGGCGACGATAATAGCGTTCTCGAAATAGCGTAATCGTGCCCACCGAAGCGTCGATTTTCACAACAATAACAATTACCGTACCCAATCGGGTTGTATTTTTTTGAGCATCACTAGTAATAAAATGTAACAGTTTTCTCCCCTTTTTTTATTTTTATTTTTTCCAACACTCGAACAAAGAACGTTGGATACATATAAAGAGGGATTTTTCAATAGTCCCTTTCTCCCTAATAGCTTCCTAACCACAACGCAAAAGTTCGATTTTTCTAGCGTTCAGACACTTCATTATTATCGCTTTAACCTAAATCAAATTTGAATAACTTTTGACAACTTCGTTTATACCGGGGTGTACATTAACTAGCGACGACTATACACCGAAAAACGCGTTACCGGGTAAAAAAATAAATTAATTTGCTTCTCTCGTCAATGCGAAATAACGCCCGAACGAGTTCGAAAGTTAACCGAAACAGGAAAACGACGCTTTGAAAAGGTTAATGCGTTATTATCTTAATCGACGGAAAAATTCCATTTCGTCGGAAATTAATGAAAAATCAAAGCGTCAGGTGTTGGAGAAAGTGTCGATTTAGTTTTCGTGTCGTTGAAATGAAATCGAATGATGTGGTGAATTTATTTCGCTGTAGTACAGATTATAAATACGATCAGCCCTTTGGATTGCCTTCATGGGGCAGAATAATTTTTATATTGAATTTTTGTTCAAATTTGTCAAGTTGGAAATTTCGTGAAATTTTTTAATTTTCGAGAATTCTAGAAATTTCGATAACGAATGAAAAATATAGGTAAAGGCTTTTCAGGTGGTCATCTATCGTTATGTTTCTCTTGAAAGGTGCAGATACACCAGCGCGCTGAACATGCGCTTTGCCGAACCATGCTGCGCCTCGAACGCGCAAGGTACGAACCAGTTTTTTGTTCGTTGCGAACATTGCGCGAACATGCGCTGCGTTTCGAACGCGCGTCGTACGAACGAGTTGAAAAATTTTTAGCAGAATTTTCAACAAAAAGTTCATATTATCATCAGTAGTTGAAATTTTTTCAAGCAAAAAATTTATTCATAAATATTAATTTTGTCATCTGATTCTTTATATTTTCTACAGTCTTCAAAATCAAAAAGTCCTTTCATTATTACTGGTTTTAACACCGACATTCACGACAAAACTGTGATTAATGAATTTGTTTTTTCTGAGATAAAAATATTTTGAAACCATAAATGCATCTGAATCAATATGGGTAGTTCCAAAATTTCTTCAGAATAGGTCCTGAGGAGAAGGATGTACTTTAAAAAATTGATCTCGAACTTACCAACTTTAAATTTTTAATTGACCGCTAGCTTTCCAAGTGGTGTAGATCAGAAATAAACTCTTGGAAAAATTAGGTTCAGAAATAACTAGCCCACTTTTCCATTCGTTTACAGAGTAAATAAATATTACAATCGTTATTTATGTTGATTCATTTGCGAACAGTAAGTAAGTGATTGAAGTTTAAATTTTGAATTTCTTTCATTGATGTAGGAACAAGAGACTTTACTTTTAGCAAGTGGAGCGGTTTTAGCTATAATAGTCGCAAGTTTGGAAGAAAATCGTCCCAAAAAAAGGGAAATGGAGGTGGTGGAGTAGGCAGCTCTACCAAAAACAAGCTGGATGCGAATTACTGCGCGATTTGCGGGATCAAGAATCAAGTGGGGGATTTCAAAATTTTCTAAGGGTGAGTTCCGTTGTTTTGAGCTGTTACGTAAAGTTGCGCCAAAAATCAGAAAGAGACACAAAAATGCGAGAAGCTATTTCTCCTCAAGACAGGTAAGTGAATATGTAGTACTCTGTACTTATATGAGTTGTATTAGCGTTCAAAAATTGTTTACTTCATAGGAATTTACATTTCAGATTAGTAGTGACTTTGCGTTTTTTAACCACGGGTGACTCTTACTATAGTCTTCAATATACTTTCCCATATTTCTAGGCATGCAATTGCGCAAATCGTACCAGAAGTATGCTCTGCGTTTATTGAAGTGTTGAAAGAGAAAATTAAAGTGAAAAAAATACTTTAATAACATTTTAAAATAATAGTATAATATCATTAGGCGTTAAATTTAGTGTTTCGATCGAGAGGAGTTAAATCTCAACATAAATTCAAATATTGAAATCAATGTACTTCCCCTAATAAATTCATAATTTTTTCCTAACTTTTAGATATTTTATGTGTAAGAATGTGGTTAAAATATATTTTACACATCACTTATTGCCAACAGGTGTGATTTTTGTTTTAAAAAAAAAAAATTTTCTATCGTTTTCAAGTTGAAAATAATTCACATGAGATGAAAATCAGAAGTTCTTGTCTTCTCTCGTCTCAACCGAAACAATTCATTTTTATTTTTACTAGGGGGCTCCGCCCCCTTGCCGCTTCGCGACCCAACCCCCACAGCATTCCTTGCTTCTCTCGAATTGCCTCCTCGCCTCTTTGGGACTCTCAACTCTTGCCTATGTATGAAGCTTTTATCAAAATTTATCACTCTAACAAGGAGGCGCGCGCATTTCAAAACCGATTTCATTTTGGTTTTAATATATACTAGTGCATCCTCGCCCCTTCGGGGCTCGCAATAAAAATTAAACGAAGAAAAAAGTTATTTTATCAGACAAGTACTGCTACTAATTTATTTTTATTTGCTACCCCCACCAGCCCCTTTATACCTTATACCTGCCATTTTAAACAATTTTACAACTTTACCCTTACTCTTGCCAATGTACAAAGCATTTATTGAAATTTATTACCTTTTCTTCCTTTTGTATACCTGCTACCTATAACAATTTCATGACTTACCCTTGTGCATGTACCAGGCTTTTATTAAAATTTACAACCTTTTTTTCCTTTATATTTATGTGCTATCCTTTATATACCTTTTATACCTGCTATTTAAAACCAGGATGCGCGCGCATCTCAAAACTGATTCAATTTTGATTTTAATATATAGAGAGACTAGTGCCTCCTCGCCCCTTCGGGGCTCGCAATAAAAATTGAGTGGAAAAAAAGTCATTTTCAAACTGCACAACCCAATTTATTCTCATTTGTTACCCCCACCAAGACTTCTTCCTTTCAGGATGGGCTCCCCGCTCCCTCCTTTGTACCTTTGTATACCTTAAAATTCTAATCAATATTATTATAAATATTAATATTAAAAAAATTAATTTTATTAAATCAAAAAATAAATATATTAATAATTTTTCACTATGAAACATTAATTTTTTTTTTTATATTAATTAATTAAGATTTTAAGTTAATTTTAAACTATTAATTTTCAAAATTAAAAATATTTTAAACAATTTTATAACTTTACCCCTACTCTTGCTTATGTACAAAGCTTTTATTGAAGTTTATCACCTTTTTTTCTTTTTCTATACCTACTATCCTTTATACTTTTTATACCTGCTACTCAAAACAATTTTATGACTTACCCTTCGAGCATGTACAAGGCTTTTATTAAAATTTACAGCCTTTTTTCCTTTGTATATGTGCTATCCTTTATATACCTTTTATACCTGCTATTCAAAACAAGGATGCGCGCGCATCTCAAAACCGATTTCATTTTGATTTTAATATATAGAGAGACTAGTGCCTCCTCGCCCCTTCGGGGCTCGCAATAAAAATTGAGTGGAAAAAAAAGTCATTTTCAAACTGCACAACCCAATTTATTCTCATTTGTTACCCCCACCAAGACTTCTTCCTTTCAGGATGGGCTCCCCGCTCCCTCCTTTGTACCTTTGTATACCTTAAAATTCTAATCAATATTATTATAAATATTAATATTAAAAAAATTAATTTTATTAAATCAAAAAATAAATATATTAATAATTTTTCACTATGAAACATTAATTTTTTTTTATATTAATTAATTAAGATTTTAAGTTAATTTTAAACTATTAATTTTCAAAATTAAAAATATTTTAAACAATTTTATAACTTTACCCCTACTCTTGCTTATGTACAAAGCTTTTATTGAAGTTTATCACCTTTTTTTCTTTTTCTATACCTACTATCCTTTATACTTTTTATACCTGCTACTCAAAACAATTTTATGACTTACCCTTCGAGCATGTACAGGGCTTTTATTAAAATTTACAGCCTTTTTTCCTTTGTATATGTGCTATCCTTTATATACCTTTTATACCTGCTATTCAAAACAAGGATGCGCGCGCATCTCAAAACTGATTCAATTTTGATTTTAATATATAGAGAGACTAGTGCCTCCTCGCCCCTTCGGGGCTCGCAATAAAAATTGAGTGGAAAAAAAAGTCATTTTCAAACTGCACAACCCAATTTATTCTCATTTGTTACCCCCACCAAGACTTCTTCCTTTCAGGATGGGCTCCCCGCTCCCTCCTTTGTACCTTTGTATACCTTAAAATTCTAATCAATATTATTATAAATATTAATATTAAAAAAATTAATTTTATTAAATCAAAAAATAAATATATTAATAATTTTTCACTATGAAACATTAATTTTTTTTTTATATTAATTAATTAAGATTTTAAGTTAATTTTAAACTATTAATTTTCAAAATTAAAAATATTTTAAACAATTTTATAACTTTACCCCTACTCTTGCTTATGTACAAAGCTTTTATTGAAGTTTATCACCTTTTTTTCTTTTTCTATACCTACTATCCTTTATACTTTTTATACCTGCTACTCAAAACAATTTTATGACTTACCCTTCGAGCATGTACAGGGCTTTTATTAAAATTTACAGCCTTTTTTCCTTTGTATATGTGCTATCCTTTATATACCTTTTATACCTGCTATTCAAAACAAGGATGCGCGCGCATCTCAAAACCGATTTCATTTTGATTTTAATATATAGAGAGAAAGAGAGTTCACCAAAAAATTAAAACACGTCTGTCTCGCTCGAAGGTTGAACACAAACTAACTATCAAAGATACTGGAGCCTACTGGCCGCTTCACAACCCAACCCCCACAGCATTACTCGCTTCACTTTGATGGCCTCCTCGCCTCTTGCCCATATATAAAGCTTTTATGGAAATTTATCACTCTTTTGTGTACCTGCTATCCTTTATATACCTTTTATATATTATACCTGCTATTCAAAACGAGGATGCGCGCGCATCTCAAAACCGATTTCAATTTGATTTCAATATATAGAGAGATTTCAAGGAATGTAGAAATCTTCCATTATTCATCGGAATAATAACTAAAGGGTGAATGTATTGAGGTGTTTTCTGAATTTGTTGGAGAAATAGAATGGGTGTAAGGAGAAACAGATTGAAGGGGGCTGAATGGCGAGTGGGAGGAATAAGAGGTTTGAGAGTTGGAAAGGTAGTGATAGGTACGAGGAGAAGAGAAAAGTGGATCGAACACTGGAGCGTGTGACTGTTGGACTGATGCAGTTTCGAATTTGCCTAAATCAGCTTCCATCATAGTTTCGTATATCACGTGCTGAAGTTTAGTGCGAGTAATTTGAGAGTAACCCAACATTTTGGAAGCAAGGTGGTCTGTAAATGCTTTGACTTCTTTTTCCTGCTTATTAAGAGGTAAGCGCTCTTTCACCAGATTTCCTGCAGTACTCTTCAAAACATCCACTGCACTTGTAAGCAAGGCTGTAGTCCCATTGCTTTTCCTCCTCTTCATAGGTCTTCTTGGTGAAACAAAGCTTGTTGTTTGCTCATTAGTTGTCGGCATGTTACTTTGTACAGGCACAGATGCATTGGAATCACTTCCTGCAGTGTTTTCGCTTAACATATTTTCAGTACAGGCACTAGCATTTAGCGAATGCGTATCATCTGTTAAGCCTTGAAAAAGGCAGTTTTGGATAAAATAAAATATATCGAAAAAGGCTTTTTAATTTAAAGCACCACATTCGAACAAAAGACAAAATATAATAATAATAAGAATATCAACCGTCAAAACAACGAATACACGTCCGAAGGACAGTGTTGCCAAATTTCTATCTAACATCATCTTCATCGTCTGTATTAGTGAAGGAAAAAGTATCATGAGCGTCATGATGTGCAGTAATTATCCAAGGACGTCTATTCCGCAAAAAACAAATTCTGACCATGAATGAAAACTAACAGTAGTTTTTCAATAATTAACTTGTTGGATTTGAAACATAATTTAACAAAGATTGTTATTGAAAAATTCCCTTCAAAATTTCACTTCAATTTGTTATTTATATCCAAATTTATAAGAATAAAAAAATCCATTATCTCAGCAATTTTCACACAACGACAATCAAATATCGCGCTGAAATTGGCGAACGTTTCGTTTGAAGTAATTTTTAAGAAATTCGATTACACCGTCCATCGAATAGAAACGTACCCGATGCGAATCCAGGCGATAAAAGAAAATTGAAAATCTTAAAATTAATTAGGCCTTAACGAATTTCCACCATTAGTCGACTAATCGCGCTCGCAGAAAAGGTGAACAGGGAAATGACAATTTACGCCTTTTCGTTATCTAAAGGTAAGATGAGAATTGAGCTCTAAATGGCATTACGACGTAATGAAATCGAAAACGTATTTCATTTCGTTAATTGCTTTTGTTCTTGAAAGATTTTAATCACGGATTTCAAGAATACTCGGGAATTTATTCGATTTGATCGCTGATTGGATTCACGAGAAGATGAAAACGTGTTCTTATACAGCTGAGTTTTGTAGGCAAAATTATCAATCTCGGATCATTATTTGTGATGTTAGCGTTGATGTATATTATGCGAGTTGAATACGTATTATTTTTCGATATGCCTAGTAGCGCCACCATTCAGTGATCGTGGTAACTTTTAGTTTATAGGGTAACGCGAAGTATTATTTCAGTGGAAGTATCACACCGAAGTTTCTTTGTGTTTCTAAAGATCGCAGCAGTTGGGAACAATGATGTTTTTTAGCGACTTCTTTCAAATGATTTGAGAATTATTTGCTTCAGCAGTTTACAAAGTTCTTTATAGAGCACGATGCATGATTTCCATCATCTACTTTACGTTTTTGTTTTAACACGCTGATGCTTCGCATATTTCAATTTTGAATCTATTAAAATTTGTTGACTAAAATTTATGCTTACAGAAAGCATTAAAAATATGCATTTTTCCTTCAGAATGTACGCACTTACACAGCAATATCAGATTTCCTATCGTCCACTTTTAACTCTCACTTTTCAAATAGTTATTATATACGTTTCCGCTGCGAACTTGCGATTTAAAAAAGAGTATTTAGAATTTTATGCAAATAATGCAATTATGAATCAACGTAATTAATTTAGGAAACAGAGAAACGTAACTGAAGAAAGTGGTGGTTCAAGATATGTATTTGTAGCTATTTTATTAAAAATATTCTAATAAAATGTCACGGAGTTACAAAGAAGGTGCTAGAGTGACAGTGATTTAAAAATGTTTTGAAACAATGGAGCTCTTCAGAATAATGTAGAATAATAGAACATTATGTTTATGGAACAATACAATAGAATAGATTACGCTGCGTTGCAAGTTGTAGAATTATTTAGTTACCTTATTGAAAAAACAAGAAATGTTACTGTTTTGCAAAGAATGTGCTGGAAATCTAGAATCATACAACAGCTATAGTGCAGAATGACATAAATAATTGTATAAAATGTTTTGAAACAATAGAACATTTCTAAATAATACAGAACAATAGAACATCCCATTTATAGAACAATACATACCTTCAACAGAATAGACTATGCTGCATTGAAAGTTGTAGAATTATTTAGTGATTTCATAAAAAATATTCTACGCAAGCTTAAAATGTCACTGTATTGAAGAAAATGTGCCAGAATAATATGGTAGCTATAGTGCAGAATATCATATTGAAACAATAGAACATTATATTTATGGAAAAATGCTACTGAACAGATTACACTGTATTTAAAGTTAAAGAATGGTGCAGGGCAATGAAATTGTGCAGAATGCTAATAAATGATGAATGTCATATAGGTACCTAGAATTAATTAATCTATTTCAGAAGAGAGAAATAAAATCCATAAAATAAACTAATGGTATGTACGATTAAATTTCAGCTCATCTTATCAATATTGGACTTTTCCACTCTGATATCTAAATTTTAGAACAAATCGAAGTTTTACTGAATCCAGGAGAAAGATCTATGGGTTTCTGCCTAATTTTCAATATTCAGCAGCTGCCAAAATTTAGTACCTATATTATAAGAAGCATAAACTGAACACTTTTAAAGGCCTCTTGTTTCTATATTTACAATGTTACAGGTCATAATTTTGTCAACTGTTAAGCTGAACTTAGATAACTGATCAATTTTTGGTGTATCTCAAGTATTTACTCAAAATCTGGGTAGTTCCGTATTCTGGTATAATAACGTATTGAGGAAAAAGCTTACATCCTTGAGGTGAAGTCTATTAAGTTACGATTCATTTGAAAAATGTAGTCATAGTTTAGTAACGTATGCCATTTTCTATTCATTCGAGTCTAAATTAAAGCGCTAGATTATCCTGCTTATCATAGTTGCTGGGCCGCACTATGGTTTTTTCCGCCATAGGCTTTTTCCAAGAAAAACTCTGCAAACTGCTAAAATAAAACATATTTTTGGAAAAACATTTTCATTATAATAAAGTTTTAAATCACAAACGAAAAAATAATAAAATTACATAATTATAGGTATTCATCCTCTCCCTCGTTTCGATTCATAAGCGTATTGCAGCCAAGACATCAGAATTTTTTCTTCAAATTCTCTTTTAGATTTTTTTTTTGATTAAGTAGATTTTTTGCAGTCTCTAAATTTTGCCGCTGTAGGCCAGGGTCTACTGTTCCTATTAGCTGATACGGCACTGTAATAGTTGAACACATAATTATGTTCGTTGAATTGAGGAACTTTTATGTTTATACAAATATTTTAATGGTGCCCGACTTGGGCGCCAAGAAGTGAATTAGTTTTTGCGCACTCAATATTCGGTAATGTTCAAGCCTAATGCGGAATATTTCGAAAGCCCTGAAAGGTGTTATTGTGTAAAATGTATTTTTGTAGCACTGAATTGCTTAAATTAGATTCGAACTATAAATTTAATCTGTTAATCCACCAGTTTAATAATCATGGTGCCTAACGTGGGTCCAAAAAAGAACCAGTTTTTGCTCATCATAATATTCAATTCCTAATTTATTGTCCTTATTATTTCATTTTGAAATTGAGTGAGTTATGTTTTGAAAATCCTTGAAAGGCAAATATTGGGCTAGATTTATTTTTTGAGTCTCGTAAAGCTCAAATTATACTAATATTATCAATTTAAATCATAAATCATTAATTTATTGATTATGGTGACCAACGTGGGGCCGAAAAAGGTCCTGTGATTATTAACTTCAATATGTCATTTTAAAGAGTAGGACATTTCTAAAAGTGGAAAATTATGTAGAATTTCTTTTTTAAGCGCTAAAAAGCTTATATTAGGAACACATTATAAATTCAATTCGCGAATCAACAGTTTATGCCTTTATGGGTCATTTTTTGAAAAAAGAACTGAAGTGTCACATTTCTTAAATTTTTTAAACCTTGAAGAAGTTGATAATTTGATTTGTTTGATTTTTTAGAAATTTTGCATTCCAACAAGAAAAAAATACTTTGCGATCTGAAGCTTTTTAGCTACTATTGAAGTGAATGTTGACGTTTTCACCTATGTATTTTCGATTTACGAAAAACAACCACAAAAACTTCTACTTCAGCACATATAAAATTGATCAGTTTGGAACAATTCAATCTAGAACTTCAACTGCCCTATATGAAATAGTTATGACCCAATAATATGTCACTTTAGAGTGATCCAAATCGCCGAAAAATCGTTACCCGTAGAAATTAACATTCAAATGCCGCCCTTGAGTTACCTCCACGTCGTCGTCGAGTTTATTTGTATACACTTGATTTAGCGAAATCTCATTATCGGCGACACTTTTTCTTGTATACGACGTTGTATTAGAAAATATAACCCTGCGAAACTGTAAAACTCTCGGGCTAAAGTTAGCTGTTGAACTTTCTCAATTTAAAAATCGGTTAGAAAGTTGTGGGAGTAGAGTACGAATAACCGTGTACCCCGGATTACCGGATAATGTGTATTTTATGAGGCCGGATTTAAGTTACCCTTATTTATTGCATGTGTAAAGCTCCACATGTATACAGTTTGCATTTAGTCCACCCCTAAAGAATCGTTTGGACGTGAGTTACATGGAGATACTATTCCAAATATTGCTGTCTTCCGTCGAGCTCGCACGTATAAAACTAAATTAGTACAGTGCGTGCGGTCATTCTTATGAATGTATTATTTCGTTATTGCGCGTTGTGTACCAACGTGTGCTCGGTGTTTGCCACGTCGGCGTGAAATTGAACAAAACGTATGTCGAAGATGACTTCATTAGTCTCGGTGTTTGAGTTTTGAAGAGATGACAATTCTGTTAAACTGTCGTCGTATCGACATCGAAATAAATTTTCCGGTCATTTGATTCATTTATTGAACAACTGGAACGCTGTCAGCGGTCTCGTTGCGTTGGAACGAGGATAATTAAAAATTCACCATATCAGTTCGTTTCGGTAATGCATTCGATCGGTGTTTCTAGTAGAATTGAAGCACTTCGGTGTATTTTTATTCGCGAACGCACCATCGTACCCCAAGATGAGTCAATTCTGTCGATGAAGGGTTAAAGTTGACGAGTAACTTCCTGGCGAGCGGGTTTTTTACCGCATCGTTCGCCGAACACGCGAAAGGGGTGAAATGTTACATATCATCCAGCGCAATTAAAACGCTAAAAGGTTAACCGTGTATTTTTCCATTTTACTTTACACGAATAGGCGTCCAACGGAAGTCAATATAATGTCCGAGTTTTTCAATAAGTGGTCAGTAATATTTTTCCGATCATTGGACCATGCTCTCAGGTAACTCGAATGCCTGCTCGGTTTACATTTTATCAACCACTGGACGGGTGAGGTCATTTAGAAATTCGCTGATTGAAAGTTTTTCCGGCCCGTCAGGCCAAGATGCACCAGTCGTATCGATTATCAGACGAGATTGCGAAAAAGCACGCCAACTCGAGGACTCGAGTATTATTCGTAATTGAAAAGTAGACCAGGTGAGTCGCGTGCCAGTCATTAACATCAAAGCAAACTTGGCTCTTTAAACGTCAGCTTATCCAAATGATCGTTGACACGTACCGTCGTCTGTATCATTTAATATTAAATGGTCGACGTTAGACGTTACCTCCTTAGTCTTTTTTTTTCTCTCCATCTTTTTTCCGTATCGTTCGAAATACTTAAAAAGAACTCATTTTCGCCATTACGCCAACTTGTATAAAAGTATCGAACATTACTCTATTACCGAACGGGAAAAAGTCGCGCTCGACGAAAGTTTCTAAAAGCGGATAAACTCGGCGCGTCCAAAATATCCGTTGATTTATTAATGAAGAAATTTTTTTTCCTCCTAGCCTCGAGTTTTATTTAGTTTTCGCGAGAAAAAAGTCTTTGGTCTGCGAAAAAGCGCGTGTTCGGTGTGAGACTGCGCTGTAATTATTGGATTTCTCCTTGGGGAATCCTTGCTTTAGATAGTGCTGTTTCGTGTTCGTGCATTACTCTTGATTTAGCTG
The DNA here is from genome assembly GCA_009761765.1 of Phenacoccus solenopsis. NCBI lineage: Eukaryota > Metazoa > Arthropoda > Insecta > Hemiptera > Pseudococcidae > Phenacoccus > Phenacoccus solenopsis. The sequence continues at coordinate 31,473,622 of CM019754.1, read as the reverse complement.
ACGTTTTCCAACTTGCGTTACGTCTCGGCCCCTTTCGTCGCCGTTGGTGAACCCGCTCTTTCATTCGTGGCGAGGCAAATAAAAAATACCCGAGAAAAAGCGCTATTCATAAGGTACCCTGCAAGAAACCGACGAAATGTGGTGAAACAACTTATCGTCAGCTCCAAATGCATCCTATTTTTCACCAGTACTGGTCATACGGGGGTTCGAATTTATTTCAACGGCCGTGTAATCGGACGATTTTTCTCATCCAAGAGAGCGTTAGCCGTAATACGTCGTGGGAAATGTCTTCATTTCGGTTCAAGAACGAGGAAATTCCACTGTGGGCGTCATTCGATTCTCCGCTCATCAGCGATTGTTCTGGGAGTGGGATTTTGCAAATATTTTGATACAGTTTCTGCTCAACTAATGATTTCTTGATTTTGAAAATTTTGAATTCCTAGATATGTAATGATTCCTCAATTCATTCGAATAGTTCAAGTTTTATGATATGTTGGTCTAGTCCTTCTTTATCAAAGTCGTTATATGCTAAACCTGAAATAAAATCAAATTCCTCTTTGAACACTTAGAATGTTGTGAATGAATAATACATTTCTTACCCAGTTACTCTCGCTAATCTTTTGAGACTAAATTAGAAATAACTATTTTTTTCATGTTTTCAGGAACATGAAGTTGCTCTTATATTTTTTATAGTGTACTCTGCTAAATTCTTACTAGATGATATTTAAATTATTTTATGACGGTCAACAGAGCCTGAAAAGGTAATAATTAGCCTCAGAGCAAAAATTATTGTTGGACTCTTTTTTCAATTTTTCAGAAATATTAATTTAATAATAATAATAATAATAATAATAAAATTAAAAAAAAAATAGAAACAAAAACTAATAAAATCATGATAGGTTATAAAATATAAAATTTGAATTTTTGGATCCTCTCATAAACCTGGGCCCTACATTAGTTTCCCCTTGCCCCTCCATTTCTTTGCGCTTGACTATAAATGGAAAAATCTCAGCTTGTTGCGCGTATTTGGCCAAAAATTACAGAAATTTAAAGAAATTTTATCGTTTTATTCCTCACTAAATTTATGTATAGGGAAGCAAATTTCTAATGAATCGTTGTTCTAAGAGAATTGCTAGCTTGAGAGAGTAAATACCTACTCCTAGATTGGATTGAAAGCTGAAGCCCATTTGTTTATTTGTAGTATTTATTTTTACTATGAAAAATAATTTGTTTGACCAACCAGAAGTTCTGCTTTTGAAAGCAATTGAAGCTTAAAAATGAATTTTCAATCTGAATATATTACTCCTGGCACCCTCAAATGCTACTGAAAAGGTGCCTAATTGAATGGATCAGTTTCATTTTTTCTTCATCGATAGTAGGTAGATATATCATATGTACATAATATCTCTCAGCAGTGCTTTCAAATAATTTCATTCTCTTAAGTCATCACTTATTGTTCACAATAAGGGTCAAATTCTGACAATTCTATGTTTTTTCTATTGAATAATATAAAATAATTATTTATCGTGAAAAGTTCAAAAAATTATTTTTTGTTTTCTGAAATTTCTTAACAGTGCGCTTACAACATTTCAGCCTTTGAGGTCATTATTTACTGTATTCAAATTAGGGTATCCTGAAGTATACATAATATTGGCATTTTACCTGGATTTGGTATTATATCTGAAATTATAAATCATTCTTTCTAAGTATATATGGTCCTGAGTCTAATACAAGAGAAGTGTAAGGCTCATTTCAATAAGAAATTCAATTCACGTTATTTTTGTGTTTAACTTTTTTTTTTGTGAAAAAACAACTCAAGTTTAATTAAACCAGAAAAATTTATTCTTGGAGAATACTATTGATTTTTGTCCTTTTTTAAAAAGATCTGACATCTATTTAATAGCAGATCAGGGATCATACCATATTTTTTATGCCTCATTAGTAAGCTCTTGCTCAGGCCACAGTGTGGTGTTGAAAGACGATTACACATGAACATCATTGGCTATTCTGTATCGTGACCTATTTTTCAGTAGTTTGAAATTTTCATTCAATAAAAGTTCCATATCATTTGCTCATTTTCTTTTTCTTTCAATTTTTTTTATCACATTAATATAATTATGTAATTCGCAAGTAATATTTTTTTCGAGTTTTTGCTCATCACATAGCAAGCTTTAACCTTGGACCTGAGGAAATGGAGGGGAATATTTTAGAGATCAAATGAACTGAAAAATGAATAAATTGTGGAATGCACTCCTCCCTTTTTCGATTTTTAATGCTCTCATTAGCCTGAAGTAGAATTAATTTCTTCAAAAAATTAAGTACAAAAATAAACATAGCTGACTTTCCCATCAAGCGTTATAATTTATAACTATAATCTATACGAACCAGTCTACGTAATGTATTTCATAAGAACTCTGAACTCCAAGGAACCTCAGCTTGAAAAAAAAATTTCATTCATAGTCAAGGGTAAGAAGAAACTACTCCGAGGCCAGGTTCCTGAAAGAATTAAGAAATTTAAATTTTGTATTTTAAGTTTAACATTTTACGATTTTGTTTGTTTGAGTTTTTAATAAAAACGATAGCCAAGTATTACAGTTCACCCGATTTGTGAAGTGGTCGGGAGGAGTCTTCAAATCTTTGCGTTTGTAATCATTTTACAAATGTCCAAATTTTTTTTTTTCCATCGTACGTAGTGGGGTGGGGGTATCCATGAAATTAACTCAAAATTTGTTGAAAGACTTTTTTTGAAAATGTAAAAAAAGTACTTTTTTGTTTTTTCGATGCACCTCAAAAATGGCAGATCACACAAATTTTGAGGGAGATTGGAGAAAGGGCTAATAGCTCAAATTTTTCGTTTTTCATTTCATACAGAAGAGTGAATTGCGGACACCAACATATCCAAATTTCAGCTTCCCTAGTGCATCTGGAGGGGAGTTATAGCAAAAAAAAAGTCTTTTTGAGGAAGTTTCGAGTAATGTAATTTCTCTAATCTTCCACATCTCTCATCCAAATCAACCTAGAAAGGTGAAACTTTGTGTGTGGGGTTAGTTAGTGACCAAAATATGACCTCTTTAATTTGTGTCAAAATGGATCCAGAATGGCAGATTATCAAAATTTGAGTAGAGCTTGAGCAGCCTCAAATGACTTACATTTGATAAATGTAGACTGTAGATTCATATGATTACTAGTGATGAGGAGTATGTAATATGCTAATTTCACTTTCACACGTGATTTAGGAGTGGAGCATAAGAGGTTATTGACTTATAAATTAATTCACATTCATGCATGATTTTTGAGGGGAGAAGGAGTAGATATCGATCTCATAATGTGGTTGGGGTACACGAGAGGTCAAAAATTTTCTGTTGTGGTGTCATATGATAAAATGTGACTAGCCCATTCTCATTTTAGCTTCCCAAGTGAATTAGGAGGGGAATTCAAGGAAAAAATGGCTTGGGGGAATGGATGCAGAAGATTTCATGAATCTACCATATCTCGTCACCAAATTAATCTAGAAAGGTCAAACTTCGTATGTAGGGTTAGTTGATGGCCAGAATATGGCCTCTTAAATTTGGGTCAAAATGGATCCAAAATGGCGAATCATATAAATTTGAGGTAAATTTGAGGAAGCTCAAGTGATTATAATTTGAAAAATATGTGTTCATATGATTGTTGCATGACCAGAACTTGCTAAGCACAACGATAAATAAAATTTTTTACTTCAATAAACTAACGATGGAATTGGGTGATTCGTGAGAAAAATTCGATGTATCGTTGGTATTTTAATTCATTCGATTTTGAGTGAATAGGCCAAAAATTATCCGAAGATATAGCGTAATGTTGATACATTTGTTTTAAATGTAATTTCTTAAGTAGTACTGGATAAGATTGAATAGGGGTTTTCAGACTTGGTATTGGTTGTGGCCTGGAAACATGGAGGCCGAAGGGGTTAGCATTGTTATTTGCAAATCTGAACAAGCCCCAGTTGAAAATTCAGCTCCAGTAATGCGACATGGCTGCTTACATTTTTTTTTGTAATAATAAAAATTATAAAAGAGCAATACCATTTCTGGAAATATCTATTTTTCCAGTTTTCGAACTATGCCTCGTCATACGCATAGACGATAATATAAAATGTTGGTCTTTTAATTCCTCCAGCTTCCAAATATTTACGTATTGTTGATCGGGTACGAAATTTAAAAAGAAATGTTTTCAGTTGTCTGAACTTAAGGTAACATACTTCGCTTTGCCATGAAAAAAAAGGAATGGATTAATTTAAATAAATAAATACACATAAATAAATAGATAAATGAACGCATAAAAAAATAAAATAAACAGACGTAATAATCAATTCAAGTAAATGTAAGTAGAAAAAATAAATAATATATACGAGTATGTTCAGTTTGTTCTCGCCAATTTTCTCAATTTCTCATCTTCCTTTTCATTTTGGCGGGAAATACAGTATACCTCTTTCGATCAAAAAAACACCTACCTGAGTTGAAGCTCTCGATCAAACAAAGAACTCCCCTATTTGCGCATCGCCGAGTACCCGCGTTTCAACTTTGTACGAATTAATCCGCTGTTAGTTTTTCATCAAGTTGAAAAACGACTAGTGACGAATGATATTTCATAGTTGAAAATTGAATTTAACGCATCGTTGTTATACTCTGGTACTTAACCGAGCAATAAATCAATTCGTGCAGCTTTTGCCTCGCATTAAGTTCGTAATCCGATATATATTAAAAGTAACAAAGCGCTAGTTGGACACGTGTTTCGCAAATAAGTCACCCTTCGCGTGTTGCTTTTCTTAAACAATAATATAATTTATGGAGTGGTCGTCAGCGTTAAATTAAGATTTCCAAAGCTCACGTTCACCTTTTTTCTGTTCCATCGGTTATGCCGAAAAAACGTCTGAATATTTATTTGACGTGAATTCAAACTCAAAGGGATAAATGATGGGGGAACCTATGTCAAGTATGTCACTATGCGCCTCTTCTATGTAACTTTCCATCTTCGAAGTTATAAAATGAATGAATATATTTTCCTAATGGCGTCTATGGCAAACGAAGCACTTCATTTCGTATTTTTTTTGACAAGTGAAAAAGACGAGCGCGAAAAAATGAAAAAGCATTTATTTAATTCGATGCGGTTATGTGAAATGAAAATTTTACCTATCGCCAAATGCTCGTGCTCGCATTCGATGACTATACCAAACTGAATTATTCATACATCGAATTGAAATTACCAAGTGTGAGCTGAATAATTCAACGCTATTTTTTTGCCACCTTCTCGTATCATCGTACGGAATTCCATTTTTACGCCATAAAATTGACAAGTTACGTGCTCAGATGAATATATGATGCGTATGTTGAAGATAGATTTTCTTTTGTATCCACGAATCAAAGGAGACGTTTATATCGCCGTACACGAAAAGCTATATGGCAACTCTTAAAACCCAGCCTTCCAGTGTTTCACTCGAATGAAGAATTTGCTCTCCTCGATGGCTGAATTTGCAATATAAAATACATTTAACGCACTCGCGAGTGAAATCTATTTGATATTTATATTGTTTTTCGAGAAAGCATTAAAGTAAAAGCTCGTTATTAAATTCCAAAAGCTAGGCTGCCGAGTAAGGTATTCGGTTTCCATGACAACTGCAGTTTCCGAATCACCGCATACGTAATTTGAAATTCAATCCTTCGCCAGTATTTACCTCGAAAGTTGCAACGCCGTGTGGAATATTTGAACAGTACGCCGACGCTGCGATAAGAAAAAATTCGAATCGTGTTGATTTATCGAAGAATTCGCTGTATCAGCGGATACGTTAGTCTTCGTAAGGAATGGTGCTTGTCATAAAAAACCCTAAAATATGGGGTCGTGGGGTGCTTGATGTATTTCAGTCAGGTATTCTTTTGATGTATTTGGGGAGAAGAAGGTTTCGGTGAAATTAATATTTCCACGATTTTTTATTAATGTTTTTCATCTGGTTTTTTTTTCGTCGTTATTTCATCTCTTCTATGTCTCCTTTTTTTTTTTTTTAATTTTGTTAAAGAGAATAGGCCTACCTGTCATTTTGATGCAATTAACTTTATTACCTCTTATAGTTCGCTGCGAATGGAATTTTACGTGGATAATTAAATTAAAGCGTTATATTTTTCGTATTCTATTCGCGAAGAATTTCTTAAAATGAAAACGTGTTCTTAAATGGTCCTAAATTATTTATAATTCGTTGAAATACCATTCGAGGTATTCCTCAAGTTGATGACAAGATGACGTTTATTGGAAGTGGGTACCTTCTACCTATCCACTTAGTTATTCAAAATTAATTGACGTTTGCTAATATGATAGATTTATCTAATTTTACTTTTAACAAATTATAGATTTTGAAGAAAAATAAAAAAAAAAGTTGATAAGAAGTGATTAATAAATTACTTATCCCTAAGAAATAGACGGAGGAAATGAAATATAAATTGAGATTTTTCAACAGTAACTAAATGATTGTCATTTTTTATTTCAAGTATAATGTTTTGTACTTTTTGTATTTTCTCCAAAAAGATCTTCAGTCTAATAACATTATTTTTACCTCAGTAACTTAATTATTTAATTCAAATAAAAAATTTTATTTTAAAACATATTTTTAATTTTTATTTCTATTTTAAAGATTAGGTTAGAAATAGGTAAAAATAATGTATTGTAATAAAATTAAAAATTGCAAAAGATTCTGGCTTGATATCATGTTCAGCTTCAGTCTCATAGCTTTGATTTATTTTTCAAAACTTACATTAAGGATAAAATAAGTAATAAAGAAATAGTTCATTAAAGTCACAGTATTCGATCTTTAATTCTCTTTTGAACGTTGAATAAAATAAAATTTATGATTTGAAAAAAAATGATATGCCTACTTGTATTTCTATAAGTTTTTACGTATTTATGTGCATATACAAGTGAGAACCACATCTATATAATTTGATCTCAATTTTAATTTCAACAGCCGTTTCAACTTGATTTTGGTTTTTTAGTGGATATCTAGCCTTGGGTGTGAAAATATATTTAATTCCTGTAAGACACATAATCATGTACAATGAAGATGAATTCAAATAAATTACCTATCCTGTTCAATTTGACAATACCATAAATATTGAATGAGTATCAATGTGTTCGTAAAATTTCTATTATGAATCAGGCACCTATTTGCAGTAACACTTCCTAAAAAAAAAAAAAAAAAAAAGAATAAATAAAAAAAATTATCATAAGGGCATTTGAAACTTACCCAGCCCTCCAGGCCTAAAAAAATATTCAATTTCTTTTCATGTACTAGTACTTTTGTGTAAATAGTTTTACAACTTTTCTTCTTTATACATCTTTGTAATGTAACAAAAAAAGAAATAATTTTGAAGGTCATTTTCCTCTCTTCTAATGTCCAAAACCTCCTCTGTAATTCACGATATGTTTGTGTGGTCTAATCTAAAATTGAGGAAACTGTAATTATTTTAGTGATACCATTATTAATAATTTCCTTTTAATTTTATTTGGTAGATACTAAAAAGCACTTCTCAGTTTTTTTTTTCATATGGACTGAGTCATTAAGAAATATCATTTTTCAGGTTGGAGGGCCTAGTTCTGTCAGTTAATGTTGAAACTGGTTAAAATTGTGTGAAGGTAGTCAATATATAAAAAAAAAATAATAATAATAATAACTTGTAAGTAATTTACAAAACTATTAGCAGCATCCGATTTAAAATTATTTACTTTTACTGTACATATCTGAATAGGCAGAAGGCCAAGAAATCTGAATTATCTCAATTTTCAGATCGACTAAAGTAAGCTAAATTTGGTTGATATTTACCTATTTCTCATATAACAGTCAATAATTTTCAGCAATTATTTGTATCACTACTTGAGCAAAGTTTTAAGTGGTTAATAACCTAAAAAAGCAAAATAAGAATCGATTTTGCTCTACGAGTATAATGACAATAATTTAGTAAATAAAAAATTCGAGATGCACCGGAAGTGAGAAAAAAATCGTACACTATGGGATTTTTGATTGAAGAAGGAATTTAAAAATATTACATTCGAACATAAGAAGACTTTCAAAAGAAAACAATAATGAAAAAAATTACAATTGAAAACTTTAAAAACATTATGGAATGAACAAAACTCTTGAGAAAATCCAGAATAAATTTTATTAGATAAGAATAAAAATAAAAAATAAAATAAAAAAGATATTAATGAATGCTAAGAGGTTTTCACTCATGTTTAATCCTTGAAAAAAAAAAAAAAAACGAAAAAAGATACTAATTATACTAGCACCTATCGAAGTGCCTGTCTTCCGAGTAGATAATGTTTACACATTTCAAATTAGATGAGTGGGACAATACGTATATGTTTTAGCAAGAACGTACAGAGCGACAAAATTTATGCGTTTTGAAGCAGTAAGTAATGTAAATGTCGTCCATCACTATTATTAAATTCAGCTGACAAGAGCCATAATTTAAGATTGAACACGAGAGACATAAACTGAAATCAAGCACGAATGCTGTAATTTGAATTGAACCTAAGAGCTTAAGTTTGAAATCCAACTAGAGGACTGGCATTTGAAAATGAACACGAGAGCCGTAAATTAAAATTGAGTACCTATGAGAGGAATCGACCATAAGAGCCCTAATTTAAAATTGAACCCAAGAGCTAAAATTTAAAATCAAACACAAGAGTGATGAATTAAAACTCAGCACAAGAACAAAATTTTTAATTTAATCTAATAACTCTTGTGTTCGATTTCGAATTAGGACCATTATGTTCGATTTTGAATAACAGCTCGTGTTTGATTTTAAATTATGGTTCACATATTCAGTTCTAAATTACAGCTCTCGTATTGCGATTTTAAGTTTTCGCTCTAGTGCTCGCTTTTTATTTATGGCTCTCGTGTTCAATTTTAAATTGCAACACTCTTGTTCGATTTTAAATTTTGGCTTTTGTGCTCAATTCAAATTTATGATGATTGTGTTCGATTTTAAATTACGACTCTTGTGTTCGATTTCAAATTTCAGTAATTACCTTCAATTTAAAAGAATGGCTCTCTTGTACAATTTCTCTCATGCCAGTTTTTAACTTACGACTCTTATGTTCAATTCTAATTACATCCTCATTGAGATTCTACATTTTGGTTCTCGTGTCCGCTTTTCTCTTGTTCAATTTTAATTCTAAATTACAGTTCTTGTGTTAAAATATGTTCTGTTTTAATTTATGACTCTCCCGTTCTACTTTAAATTATGACTCTTTTATTTACTTTCAATTTACAGCTCTCGGGTTTGATCCTAATATAATATAATTTTCATGCTCAGTTTTAATTTAGAGTTTTTGCGTTCGATTTTATGTAAGTTAAGTTGTTGACAAAAAAAATTATTTATTGGTACACTATATAAAGTCTGTGCTTAAAGTTCCTTTCGATTTAATGAGTTTGAAG